>SNQJ01S0140733.1:25084-35946 GCA_010110895.2 Picea sitchensis
AACTTCTGACAAGGTAGTATTGTTCCTTAATAGCATCCCTGAAGGATTCCCAGGTGACCGCGATTGTAAATAATGAGGGTTCCTCTATTTCCTTTTTCTCACCGAAATTTTCCTACCAATCTTTGACATGGGGAACGACTTTGAGGAGCGCAAAAGTAATATTTTCTCTATTCGAAAAGTTATGGACAAAAAAATACCCTTCTAGTAGATTCAACCATTTTTCTACTGCATCTGTGTCTATCTGACCTTCAAATATAGGAATATAAAATTTGATTTGTACCTTGAAGGGGGTGGTGCCTCCACTCGAGGAAGATGTGTTGCATGTCGGTATAATAATTGAAGGATTTGCGTAAAACTATCCATCATCTCGTTCCTCTGTTGTGTGAGCTCGTCCTAAAGCAACATTTTGAAAGAATCTCCTATCTCGTTGTATTTCTTTTCTCCCTCCATGAGAGGTCGCTTGGGCGTGCGATAGATTTTTTCCTCAAGAGAAACAAGCTCGAGACCCAATTCTTTGTACCTTGACCTCATTGGGGACACGCATTAAGAACGACAAGGAGAAGACCGCTCTGATACCACTGATCCAGATTTTATGAGAAGAATGAAATGAATACATATTATTAAAAGATGTTTAACACAGAATAACAGAGATACAATAAAATTGGTTTCTATTCAATAAGGAAATAAGATGAAACTGTAAAATGTAGCGGAAAAAAAGCTTGCTAGAATGGTGGCGGCTTATCTTTGAGAAGAGATGTGACAGCTACGCTCATTCAAAAGAAGATGATTACAATGAGGATTTGAAGGACTTTTTACAATAAGCATGAATTCCAAAACCCTAGACATCCAAAAACCTAACCCTAGGATATGAAGCACCAAAAGTCATGTGGGCCCCGTTGGGGTAAGCTAGTACGTCAACCTCCTGAGGTCATAACTTTTGCATAAGATCTTCGTTTTAGGCACATAATAACCTGTTGGAAAGGCATATCTGAGGAATATACATGTTGTCCTCAGACTCAAGCTTTTTTCTTAGTTTGATTGTGGCGAGCCCTAAAAATGTTGTTTAGGGCCTCAAAACGACCCCGGAAGTCGAGGACACGAAAACTAGGAAAAAACTACCAAACTGGAAAACTACCAAAATAAACCAATTGGAATAGGTGGGAGAACACCGAAATCCATCTGGATCATACTTGACCAACAAGATGAAAAATTCATACTAGAGGAATCATCCAGACAACCAGCGTAGTAGCAAAATTTGACCCCAACAGATGGCCAACAACACATCACTCCAACAGTAGAACAACAACATTAGTTGGAGAAGGGTATTGAGAACGAGTAGCAATCGGATCATTCGACTAAAGAACAACAACATGATTCAACTGGTCCACTAAAAGACCAATAGGAAAATCAAGAACCAACTAACCATGTCAGCTAACAATAGACTAAGAAACAACTAGAACACCAAGCAAATGAGCAGGCCAAAGAACAAAAAGATCCTAATATGAAAGAATAGTCGACTGAAAAAATGCAACAATAGACCAAGTGGTCGACTGAGCATCCAAGGAAAAAAAATGCCAAAGTCAACCAAGAGAAAAATCAACAAGCAAGCCTCACAAGAAAAGAATAAAAATCCCAAAGTCTATATAGTTTTTTGTTTAGAGAAGGAACCTAACAACACAACCAAGGTCATATTTAATCCAATAGGGGTACCTAACAATCAAATCATTGACTTGTACAATGAAATATCTAAATAATTTTTCCTAAGGTGGAAGAATTTGATGAAGGAAGTAGACATAGTAGTAACCAGAAAGGAAAAAGAAAATGCCACATGGAAAGAATGCATGAATGCGGTCCAGGAGAAACTACACATTAGACATGGAGGTTGTGAAATTGACAACCTCGACTCAACGAAGTAGCCAATACAATAGTTGGTCAACTCGAACATTCAAATGTAGCAAGAGAACAAACAAATCAAGGAGGAAAACAAAAAAATGCAAGAAGAAAATAAACAGTTGTAGGAACAACACAAGTAGACACAAGAAGAAAACATGTGACTAAAGGTCAACCATATGAAATCCATCCTGCAAAATAAGTAAGAAAAAATTAAATACATAAGGCAAAGCCTTGAAGTATCCACTGAATAAGTAGCTTCCATGAACAACATCCTCAACAATTGGCCTTCTCAATTTGAAAAAACATGTATTTAACGAAAGGTGCAACAAGCAATTTTAAAAGACTTGTCACTTAACTTACAAAAATACCATCATAACTGAATGCAAATCCTTGGATGCATTAAATAAACAAATAAAAAGGGAAAGGAAGGTCGAGACAAACTTACTGCAACAGGAAAGACAATGGTTTAGAGAAGGGAAAAAGGCACAGCTTGAAGCAGGGAGTGAAACAGACCATATGTCAACCCAACAAGTACAACAGTTAAAACAACAATTTAACCCCAACTTGGAAAAAGTACAGAATTCTCCCCTCATCAAAAAAATCAGCCATATGGCACAAATGAAGTCGTTAGGAGTACAATCATAGTGCATAATTGAAGAGTGGTAGACCTTCGACCAACGACTCCAACAAGTGGCACCACAAATATATAGTACAACTCTAATTCGACCACAGAGCCAACCACCTCCTCGATTTTAGTCTACGCCAGTATCTCCTCCAAGGCATGGATTCCAGTTCTTCACTCCAAGTGCATCACAATATAATATTCCATCCCCATGACCACAACCAAGAACATCAACAACAAAGGCCAATAGACACACTTGGCCAAAAAAACATCCCTGAAGAACCTGTTGGCTAGTTAATACTATCAGAAGCACCTGAGATTAAAACTAATCAACATTCAATAGCATCAATCACAACACCTCTTGCAGATGACACCACCAAAAATTTGTATCACTTGACCGACTAGTTTTGAAATCGAACATTAAATATTTTGCAATCAAACAATTTTTTTATTTTTGTAATTGTGAGTCCACATCTCCCTTTGCTTCAAGATGAAGAAGGATTTGAGGTGGGGGGAGATGTTGGAGGGGCTAGTCGACTCTATCGACTAGACCTGACATTTGACCATATTAAAAGAGTAGTCGACTGAGAATGTAGTCGAGTCTATAAGTCGGTCGACCATCTAGTCGGGTTGACTAACTGAGGTAGTTAAGCAGTTTAAACTACCTTGTAACTGAATTATGAGTATAAATATGAGCACACATGAAAAAAATAATACTAAGAAAAGATGGTTTATGTTGTGGTGATATAATATAAAGTGCTTATTGTCAGTCTCCCCATTACTTGTGTTCTCTTCCTTCTCTCTATGTGTGTGTTGTACATTACTGTATAATGCTTGTATATTGCTCTGCTAGTAACACCTGCATACAAACCCCTAGATTACAATAGAATTTTTAGAATGTATAGGTTGTTATCTTGTTAGAGAGATATGGTCTCCATGGTAGAGAGATAGAGCTTGGCAGGGAAATTTATTCCATCTACAAATACTCATATTGGTTCTTGAGTCTACTAGTGAACAAATTTTCTATATTGATCATTGGCTTCCATGTTAGTGGAATTTGAAGGGATATACTACCTATTAAAGTTTCCAATAGAAAAATAGTGGGTTAGTTTCCAATAGAAAACTAGTGGGTTGGACACTTCTTGCCAAAATCTAACATAAAAAATGAATAATTTCTTAAGGTAGTATATTGATAGAAGGGAATTTCCTTAGCTTGAGATAAGATTAGCTATAAGGATCATGGTTCAAGAAATTGATGTAATTGTACTTAAGGAATTTGAATATTATTGGTAAATAATTGCTCTAGCTTGAGTCATGTGGCACTAGGGTTAGGATATGTGAGAGATAGACAAAATGTAGGTAGAGTTTCACTTTTATTAGTCACAACTTTGGGGTGGCATCCATAGTGGGTTCCTATGGATAAAAATAAATTTCTCTTATATAACCATTTGCACTTACTCAACATTTAAACAAGATAAACCTTTACTATTTAAGCAATTTCGTTATTAATTTATGAACACTAAGTTGATTGGATGAAAGTATCGACATTATTGATAATTTCATACGTTATTATGATTGTGGTGTCATTACATTGGAAATTACCATGCTTTCTCATTAATTTCATGTTATTTTAGATGGACTAAATATCACTGGTTTATGTTGTGAACTTATAAATGTTATGTATAATTACATTCTTCTTTTGTAATTATATGGTGTGTCCCTTATGGCAGAACTATGTTTATTATGCTATTACAAATGCATTTGGGGTGACATTCTAGTTATGAATACAATTAGTAGAGAGGAATAAATAAATTGCATACATACTAATATATATTGATGCATAGATAAAATCCGCATAGTCCTAAGGGTTAGCTCAATTAGTTGGGAAATATGGTAAATTCAATTTGTCAATGGGGAGGTCATAGGTTCCACTCTAGTCAAGTCCCTCAAAGTTACCAACCACTTTTCCAATTGGCAATTGACATTGTCCTACATCTAGGCATTCCCAGTAAGAGGGAGGAATGTTATGAAGTTTTCCTTTAAAAACATCTTCCTCTTAACAACTTACTTGTGTCATCATGCCATTATTTGATATTTGTGTATTCACTAATGTGTCAAAATCCTTTGGCTAACATATGGTTTCATGAAAGTTTATTGATGGACCTTCAACTATCACTGAATCTGTAGATGTTGACTTGTCATTAAAGTATTTCTTGATATTAATTTCTAGATGCTCTTTCAAGAATACAACTCCATTAATCACGACACTTTGATTTTTTTTTTTCAATCAATTTCATTAAAGTCTCTTTATCTATAATTTTGTCTTTTTGAAACTTATTTGATTCACTCATATCAATGGATGTCTCTTTACCTGGATGTCTCTTTACCTACTTTCAGGATTGGTATATCCTTACATTTTGTGTATTTTACTTCCATAAGTAGGATTTGACTATGAATCTTCAAATGATTTATCTCCTTCTCTTTATATAACAAGATCTTCTCAAAACAATTATTGGCCTCTTACTTCTCTTGTGATTCTCAATCACATTGAATTGCAATGTCTTGTCAAATTGACACTTGATCCTTCACTTGTAAGTCACAAAAAAATTTCTTTGATGCTTGTAGTTGTTTTTTGAATGCTTTTGTCTTGTTAACCTACTCTTCTAATTTGCATTGCAGGGTATGCACTTCATTATATTGAAAAATATTCTTTAACATTTTCAAGATATTTAATTTTCATAATTTGGGCTTCATTTTCCTCCTCAAGATTTACCAACTCTTGTAGAGTTTATGAGATACCTGCACAAAATATCTAGCTAACAATGAAGTATACACAATATGCAATGGTGTGAAGAGAAGAGACAAAAAATGGAGGAAAGAATGAAAGAATTTCTATTAATTGTATTCCACGTTCAAAGAGTGAATAATTTACAATAGATATAGGCTACATGAGTAACTAATGCACCATAGTAGTGATCTAGAGAGATCTAGACATTCACTGACATACAATGGAGTGAACTGCCACCTAGTCCTAGTTAATTGATCCATGCAATCTTCAATTAATTGAGTCACATGTGTGGAAGTGAGAGAAACAAATGCAATTGTTGGTGATAAAACCAAGGTTTAAATGCATGAGTGACTTCCACTAATCTAACTAAGTGTAACTAACTCTAAACTGAAGAGGAGTGCCCTATTTTGTAAGGGAATTTTCTCTAGAGAGAAAAATCAAGTGTTCTCAACATTGGACTATCAAACTTAGGAAAATAATTCTAGGTGTGTGTAATATCTCCAACAACTCTACCCTACAACTCATAAATATATCATTCTCAAAGGCCTTTACTCCCTTATCCTCCAAACTATTGAGAAAGTCTTTCTCTTCCAATGGCGGAGCCCAACAACATCAAATTAGCAAACCAATTTTTGGATTTCAGATCATGACCATGCTTTAGATTCAAACACTTACTTGAATAGTTATTTTCCACATGTATTCATACTTTTTATTTAAAATAATAGGTATTTGTTTTATCAATAAAATTTGATTGAGACCTTACTTATACAGTCTGTGATTGTTCCAAGAGACTTTTCCAAGCGTAAACTCTATCATTGTTCTTTAGTCACAAACTGAGAAGACATAAGACGGTGGGGTAAGATCTAGTGAAAAGTAGTGAGGAAAGATATGCATTCAATAGAAAGTACAAATTTACAATCCTGTCATGATAACCAATCATCTACTTGACCCTGCATTCTCCAAGAGTCGATTGAGTTTCCTTTTGACTTGAAAGAAAGCTATTTCGATGAACTCCATACAAAGATTCCTTCAGTGAAAAATCCTAGCCAAGGAGGGGATGAAGAGGGATTTCCCTTTTGTAAGGATCGAACCTTGGATGTTGACTCTTCTATTACTAAAATCCTCTCTTTGGTTAGGTTTTCTAGTAGTTTTATTCCTTGATAAGTTATTTGAGTTTTCACTTCATTGTATGTAAAATGGTTGATGTTCTTTTGGATCTCTTTCAAAATAAAAATTGATCTTTCCTACTACAACAAAATATATATATATATATATATATATATATATATTAATAAAAAGTAGACCCTTTATATTATACTGTCACAAAATACATACAACTGGCATGCAAGGGCCAGCTGTCCTGCCAACAGAGGAAGCCAGGACAGCTGGCATGTCCACTGTGATGACCAAAATGAGGCGGAGATTTTTGCCACCCTGCCCGAAGGAAACCAGGGATTTGTTCTATGTAAGCTACCTCATAAGAAACTATACTATAGCTAATTAGACTAAAAACGGGAGAGCTACAGCTCTGATGCATAGGAATTGAAATTAGCATTGAAACCATGAAAGCAAAGAACCTAATCAGTCAGGATTGCCGCCATTGCCTGGGAAGACGAAGGGATGCGCGCAGGTGGGACACTGGCGTCGAGGAGTGGCCTTTGAATAGGCCGCGTATAGCATATCCAGTCGCTGGCTGAGTCTCATGGCGTTGAAAGCCTGGTCATCCACAAGGCTGCGCACTTCAAAGATAAGCTTGAGATGCTCAGGATGCAGCAGCTGCGGCGAGGGTGGCGAGCTTATTTCCAGCTCCGGTGCATCTTGGCTCGGCCCCTGTTCTCTGGTCTTTCTGCCCGACGATGTTCCTTGATCCTGCTCCCCCGTGGTGTTGTCCAGTGCCTCCTCCATGACTATGCAAGCCGGGTAATTTGCATTTGAATCGGTGGGAGGCTGCGGGAGGATGCTCGGAGTGTGGGGAGATGGTGAACGTCTGAAGCGCGTTGGAGGATCCCAGTCGTCGGGGACGAGAAACATCCAACTTTCCGAGAAGTCTGCAGGGAGCGTAATTGAAAGGTCTTCCTCCACAAGCGTTCCAGGCGGCGAAAGTGTTGCGGCTATGGTGGCTCTGCGTTTTCTCCGGGCCACGCGAATTGCTTGGGCAAACCTTTGATGTTGCTTCCTCCGGGAAGCAACTGCATACCAGCCGGCCCCTCGCCTTGGTCGTCCCCGGATTCGTGGCATGGCAAGCGTAAAGGAGGAGCCCCCTGTTCTGTAATGCCGAGCCGACTGCAACGAATTCACATAGAAACCACGAGTGTTATCACAACCCTTGCTGCTGAGTGAAACATATACCAACACGGAGAGAGCCATTAACGCCGAGAGATTAGTGCTCTGGCATTCCATTCCTTTTTCACATGCGAGGAGATCCATCACCATTCAATTGTTACGGAGGTGGGGCTTGTATTAACTGCTCACAGCCGGGAGGAAGGCCTCCATTAATGACCCTCCTAATGACACCTCCACGTGCCCAGGCTGCTCCTCCACATGCCTCATTTGCTCGCGTGGCACCCCATCCGGGGGTACAACAAAAAAAAATATTATCATAACAATGATTATTATTTGATCTTAAGAGTGATAAGAGAATAGGATGTAATCATGTGTATGTATGCAAAGAGTGCAATACAAACCTTACACATCCGACCACTATAACTGAATCTATAGATTTTGACTTGTCATCGAATTGTTTCTTGATCTTAATTGCTACATGCTCTTTCATTGATAAAACTTCATTAACAACAACACTTTGATTTTAAATTTCATTCAATTTCATTAAAGTCTCGTTATGTATAAATTTTGGCTTTCAAAAACTTCTTTAATTCACTCATATCAATGTATGTCTTTTTGTCTACTTTCGAGCTTGGTATATCCTTACATTTTATGTATTTTACTTCCATAAATAAGATTAGACTATGATTCTTCAAATGGTTGATCTCCTTGTCTTTATTTAACAAGTCCTCAAAAAAGTTATTGGCCTCTTTATTCTCTTTTAATTCTTGGTCACATTGAATTACAATGTCTTGTTGAATAGATACTTGATCCTTCACTTGTAAGTCACATCTTTTTCTCTAATGATTGTAGTTGTCTTTTGAACTATTTTATCTTGTTCACTGACTCTTATAATTTACATTATAGGGTATACACTTCATATTGAAGGTCTTCTTTATCATTTTTAAAATGTTTAATTTTCATCATTTGGGCTTCATTTTTATCCTTAAGATTTTTCCACCTCTTATGTTAACTAATCGATTTTCTTCAAGAAAAACTGATTTTCTTCTTATAAGTTTTTTACTTGAGAATTATGTTTTTGTCTAAATTCTCTTCATTACCATTTTTAATAACTTACATATTTTCCAAATTATTTCTATCAGAATATTTTTAAATCTCTTTTTTTTTTAATGACAAAAGAAAGTACAAAAACTAAACTAACATATATTTTATTTATCCTTAATATCTTTCGAATTAATTACTTTTGAACATTTTTTATACTTTGAAAACTTTTATAGACTTTGTTTAAAAATATAGAATTATTTTTCGGAATATACTTGTGATGGGAAATTCACTTGATATCCTCTTTTATAAATCAAATATTAATTACTTTTGGGCATCTTTGATACTTGGAAAACTTTTATATACTTTATGTAAGAATGTATAATTATTTTTCTGAATATATTGTGATGGGAACTTCACTTGATATCCTCTTTTATAAATCAAAGTGGAACTTTTGAGTTTTAAAAGTTTTTTTTTTAAATGGATAAATATATTTTTTTATTCATGTGAATTTTTTTTATTTAAATTAAACATATTTATATAGTGAAATAGAGTATTGGACAATTCTTAAAATGTTGTGAATTGAAAGAATTTATCATCTTTATAAAATCAATTCTTCTTAAAATGTTTTGTATACACCCACATTAAATCAATATTTATAACTATTTCTTATAATACAATACCTTTATTAAGGTCTCATATAACAAATTTGGTTTCTTAACCATCATCATCATCAATATGGAAAGGTAAGAACTCTTTAATACATCTTTTCTTCACTTAAATATTATTTGAAGATTTATTTTTTTCTTTATTTAAATATTCTTTTTCATATTGATGAATTTTTAAAATTCCATACAACAAATTTGATCTCAATGAACTTTAACCACCACGATGACTTTCCATACAACTGACCATGGAACATAGTTGACTTTGGATGAATTCACGCTTCATGCTATGGTTTTTTTTTTTATATTAACAGTGACTTATTGTTTGGATCTTCATAGCAAGAGAAATCGATATACACTGCAGTGAATGAATCAAATTCAGAGAACCAAGGATCAAATTTAGAGAACCAAGGAGTTATAATAATCCCCACGCTTCCCCAAAACCATGAACCCTCCTCAAACACTCGGTGATAATCACGGGGCCTTCACTCAATGAACTTGTGACATAGCATGTGCATTCATGGGATATTTAAAAATACCCCTAACTTCACTAAATATTGATAAATACCTCCCAAAATCCTTTTGTTGAAACCCCCCTCCCAATATATGTTTCCAATAAAACATTCCCTATTTTTACTAGATATCCCTAATTTTTACTAGATACCCCTTTTTGTTGTTGATTTTTCTAGTGCAATAGATAACAACACAATATTTCATATGTGAATTTATTGAGTTACAAATGAGCCAAACCGGCTCCTTATTTATACTAAACTAGCCTCCCCAACATACACAACTTTTCACTTTTCACATTATGAAGACCGACCATAGTTACAAAATTCAACACTCCCTCTTAACTAGGGAGGTATTCATAACAACCAGCTAAATGTACTCAAGTTTACAAAAACTATATCTATGAAAAGGTCATATCAAAAATATTATCATCATCATCTGCAACAATAACAACGACCTGATATCACATGGCATCAACTTTATGGGCCATACTTCATCCGAGTAATCAAGCATGATGCTTGAATAAGTCAGTTGTTGAAACCTTCGCACTCAACTAAGTGTCCCACAATTTTCACGCACTCAATGAAGTGTCTCGTGACTACAAGGACCATTCTTCTTGATCAAGTCGCCATCTATGCCACAAGAAGAATGTCAATCCTTCCAGATGTTGAAAGCCATGCTGTAACACACCCACTATCATAAAAAAAAAAGTTTTGGGGTTAATCTCCCACAATGGGGAATCTCTAGAAACCCTCATTAGCGTAGTGCCAACCTTGGCTCAATATCGGGATTCGGGGTTTCAAGAGTCAAAATTCATTCACCCCCACCCCCCATAATTCGCGATCCTCCGAATTCTGAAGTGCTCCTTAAGCATTCGCTCCCTAGGCTAAACCTGTGATTCACTGTCTTTACGACCATGGTCTTACCTTCTTTCGGGGCTACTCCTATCGGAGTTTCGGGATTTCCGATGTCGTAATTCACGAGTCCTCAAAACTCGCGACTCTCCGATCCCCGATATGCCCCTAATGCATTAGCCCTCTAGGCTATACAATAGCCCATG
>SNQJ01S0140733.1:35956-49694 GCA_010110895.2 Picea sitchensis
GATAGGGAACCTCAATGACAAGAAAAATCTCTCATTGAGCCCCATAAATGAATCTCCTCATCAATACCTTTCCAATGATTTATCGTGCACCCTAAACGAAGATCGTATGCAAAAGTTACGACCCCGAGAAGTTGATGTACTAACTTACCCCAATGGGGCCCACATGACTTTTGGCGCTTCATCTCCTAGGGTTAGGTTTTTGGATGTCTAGGGTTTTGGAATTCATTTTTATTGTAAAAAGGCCTTCAGAGCCTCATGGTACTCATCTTCTTGCGAATGAGCGTACTCATCACATCTCTTCTCAAAGATAAGCTGCCACCATTCTAGCAAACTTGTTAATTACAATTTTCAACATATTTCTTATTTAATAGAAGTCAATTTTTGTTGTATATATGTTATTGTTCACTGTGTCTCTATGTTAGTATTATAAATCTGTGTTTTCATTTTGTTACGCTCATAAATCTAGATCAATGGTATCAGAGCGGTTTGCTCCTTGTCGGTTTTTAGTGCATGTCCCCATTGTGACCAGGGTATAGAGAATTGGGTCTCGAACTTGTTTCTCTTGAGGAAAAATGCTCTTGCACTCCCAAGAAACCGTCCATGGAAAGCGAAAATAAAGACAATGGGATAGGATATCCTTTCAAAATGTTGCTCGAGGAATCCCTTGAGCGATAAAGGAATGAGATGATGGAAAACTTTGCACAAATCCTTCAATGGTTGCCGACAAGCAACACATCCACCTCAAGAGGAGGTGTCACCCCCTTCAAGGTACATATCAATTTTGATATTCCTATATTTTAAGTTCAAATATATGTGGACGTCGTAGATAAATGGTTAAAACTTCTAGAAGGGTATTTCTTTTTCCACAACTTTTTCGATAGAGAAAAGATTACATTTGCGCTCCTCAAGGTCGTCCCCCATGTCAAATATTGGTGGGATACTTTCTGTGAGAAAAATGAAATAGAGGGATCCACATTATTTGCAGTTGCACCCACTTGGAGTTCCTTCAAGGATTCTATTAAGGAACAATACTACCATGTTGGAAGTTATGACAACTTGTATACAAGATGGACCACACTGCGGTAGGAAAGAGACCAAACAGTGTCAGAGTTCACTAATGTCTTCCATACCTTGCGCACCAATATGGGTATAGATTCTAAGTGACATCTAGTTCTCAAGTACCATAGCATTTTTCATAGATACATCCATAGAAAAATGGAGGTTTTGGACATCTCATCCTTGGGCGAGGCCTATCGATATGTCGTCAAAATTGAGAAGAATCTTAAAAAAATACGCAGTAGTTTGGGTATAGGAACCCCTCACAGCAAAAGCAAGGAAAGGGCAGCCCCAACTCGCAAAACAAAGGATATATCAAATATGGGAAACCTCGGGACAACCAGTCCAAACCACAAGCAAAGAAGGATAATGTGAAGACGAAGAAAGACACCAAGAAGTGGTGTGACTTCCATAAGAGCCCCTAGCATAACATTGTTGATTGCCGCTCAAAGCAGTCATTGGTGGCTGAGGTGAAATCCTCTGAATCAGATGCAGGTTCCGACTATGAGTCAGAACCAGAAAAGGGGAGACAAATCATTGATGCAGAACTCAGTGCCATCATTGCTACCACAAAGATCCATCCCATTGAACCTAATGAGCCAGAGGAAGGAGAGCGCTTCTTTCATTCACAAATGTGGGTGAAAAGCACTCTATTGCACTTCATCGTTGATTGCGGTAGCCAGAAGAACCTCATATCAACAAAGGTCTCCAAGTGGCTAGCCCTGCCAACAACTCTGCACTCGCATCCCTACACCATCAGATGGCTCTGTCAAGGAAGCGATATTCGTGCCAGCCAATGGTGTCGCATGTTGTACGACATCAAGCCATTCAAAGATGATATATTGTGTGATGTTGCTCCCCTTGAAGTTTGTGATGTTATTTTGGGCCAACCTTATTTATGGAAATGTCATGTTGTATATGAGTCTACACCTCGCAGTGTTATTATTACTGTGAACAGGAAATTGTACAGGATACCCGAGGTAGTCCCACTTAGTGTTATTTCCTTGATCTCTGCCAAGTAATGCACGAAGGTCATTTCTCAGACTGAGAAGTTTGTCTTCTTCATGATTCTCTCTCAGAGTGAGCGAAAGTTTGCAGCCACATCCATGGCCTTCACGGCCAACCTCTCCATGCAGCAAAAGCAAGTGGATAAGTTCATGGAACAATACAAAGACATATTCTCATCACCTATTGGGGTACCTCTACATTGTCTAGTCAAGCATCCCATCGATCTGACCCCCGACGCACCACTACCCAATGGGACAGTATATCATCGCTCTCTACTAGAAAATGAGGAGATCAAGCGTCATATCTAATAACTGCTCCATAAGGGGTACATTCAACCCAACTCATCACCTTGTGGAAGCCCAATCGTGCTGGTGCAGAAGAAAGACGGGACTTGGTGACTCTGCATTGATTATCGGACCCTAAATAAAATCACAGTCAAGAACCGATACCTGATTCCCCGACTTGACGATCTCCTTAATCGACTCAAGGGGGGAAAATACTTCAGTAAAATTGATCTGAATTTTGGCTACCTGATTCCCCGAATCGACGATCTCCTTGATCGGCTTAAGAGGGCTAACTACTTCAGTAAGATTGATCTGAAAACTAGCTACCATCAGGTCCCAGCATAGAGCTATGCACTAGCTTGCGTAGAGTGCTTCATTTTGACAGTGCTCGGTATAACAAGAACACCTCTAGGATGATTTCCATGAGCACGAGCAACAGAGTACTGCCAGCCCATATTCCATGCTTCTTATTGAGCTCAACCAAAGCCTCTTCTCATGTAGAATATCACAGCACTACTCAAGCAACAACTTGCCATCTGTATCACATGGAATTGGTATTCTTGATATTTGTTTCATATAGCTCTCTGACACACGAAAGTTGGTATGTGTTTGTTCTTAAGCCACCAAATCATGATACATAATCACCTCAATTGGGCTCACTTGACTTGAGTAGAACATTACACCTCACTACAACCTTCCCTTGTGACACACACAAACATTCAAATCTGTCATCTATTGGTCAAATGGACATAGGTTGTTCAACAATAGATCTCTCATATTACACAAAAAAATTGTTTGTTTCGATAGGAAGCTCATAATTGATTGATCTCAGGCCTCTCTAAGTCACATACGAAGATTCATGAAGCAATACATGCATCACACCTTGTAGCACACATAAACACCCACAGAAACAATCTACTATATTCATGTTATCTGATCCTACATCTACATAGGATTACCCAAGTGGAAATAGCATGATCACAAACCCCTCTCTTGAGAGAGTCAAGGTTGTACCAGCTCTGATACCATGTTGATTTTTCTAGTGCAATATATAATAGCACAATATTTCATATGTGAATTGCTTGAGTTACAAATGAGGGAAACTAGCTCCTTATTTATACTAAACTGACCTCCCCAACAGACACAGCTTTTCACTTTTCACTTTTCACATTGTGAATATGAACCATAGTTACAAAATTCAACATGTGTAACCCCAAATACCTATAAACCCCCCTATACCCTTCATCCCCCCCTAGATATATGTAATATATTGACTTAATTTTTCACAATTTTGAAACCCGTTTTATGAATGAAGGTGATAAGATATTGGTTAACAAGGTGAAGCCCCCATGTTGATAATTAGTACAATCATACAATTGAACAATTAAAAATCTCTTGGAGCACAAAGATATCTCACATTTCTTTGTCCAAGTCAAATGAATCCAGTGAAAGAATGTTGATGTAGGAGGCCAATACTCATTAAATATGCAGATAATCAAAGCCTTTTCATATATTGAATGTACATGGATTACCTCCAACGTTGTGACCTCCACCAACAGAACCTCTTCATCATGATCCATTTTATAAGCATTATTGATAGGAGAAGGATTTGAAGTATTTGGATTGGGAGAGTTGTTTTTTGTTGCATCCTTAAATGGCATAGGTTTGGAAGTTGAAGGCATCCTTGAACCCAATGCTCCTCATAATCACAAGACCAAATGGATAGTTGAATATTTGCATAAGCTATAGTCAGATAGAAAAGATTGGTCTTTCAATTGTTTACTCTAAAAAATGAGGTGTTAATGGTCCAAAAGAACTCCTTGGAAGAAATCCAATTGTTGTTTCAAATATGTCACTGAATCATTGGAATTCACCTACAAAAGTATGGCATTCCAAATGAGAGACTTTACAGTTATCTAAAATATGTCTTGTATAATAGAATTTTTCACAAATACTTGGGGGGCAGGGAATTTGTCTAACACTTGGCTTGCAAGTGTTTCGTCAAACACTTGGCAGGCAAGGATTCTGTCAAACACATGAGATATGGACATTTCATCAAACATTTTGAGTGCAAGTGTTTCATCAAACATTTGGCATGCTTCTTGAAATGTCAAATCAAAAAACCACCACCACTCCAAAGAAAAGTACCAATAAACCATGTCCACCTACTTCTTTGTATAAGCACCTTAAAGGATTCCAAGAGAGATAAGATGAGCTTCCTCTTTTCCCGACAATACCTCCACATCGACTCCAACCACCTCTTTGACCTTGTTTACAAATTTTCCCTTGCTTTTGGCCTCTCCCACGATCAAATTTGTGAGAATTATCATCATCTTTGTTTTTTGAAATTATACGAGTGGCCTAAAACGTCTCATAATATTTAAAAAAAATTGCTTAACTTTGATCTCAATAATGTTGCTAGTATTAAAAGTTGCATTACCTAACCTCAAATATGATTACCATATATATAAATACACATTAAAGTGATAATGGTATTCATATACCCTACATATATTACAACTATCTCCACATATCCCATGAAAATCTCCAACATCTTCTTCATTTGAAAAAGTTTAATACATAACTATAATATTATTCTACATCCTACCAGCTTTTACATGTTTACAAAGTAATCTTTTAAATTTTTTTAATATTATCACTTACATACATGACCACATTGTTATGCAAAATTTTTAAATATTATCACTTACATATATATAACCACATGACCACATTGTCATGCAAGGCTAAACTCTAGCCTACATCAACTTAGCAATACATCCTTCCCAAAGGCCTTTGCTCCCTTATGATCCACAATTGTCTCTTCCCCGACATTGTCATTCCCTATATTGAGATTCCAAAAGTGGAACCCAATACCATCAAATCGCTCGCCCAATTTTTGGATAATGGCCACGCTTTAAGTTCAAACTCCTTCTTGAATGCTTATTTTCCACGTGTAAGCATACCTTTTATAAAATGTAGTGGGTATTTGTAATGTGAACAAAATTTGGATAATGACCATTCACAACTCGTCATTATGTTAACTTGAATTTTGCTCCAAGAAGGATTTGTAATACATCAAATCCAAAATTAACAAAAGATGTACGCTTAAACACTTATAATTTTATATTCCAACAAATTAAATTATATATATATATATATATATATACTCTAATAATTGTTTTTTAATAAAAAAACATATATATAGTTTGAGTGGGCCTAATGGTTAAGAACATGTGTTTCCTCTTAAGAGGTCACAAGTTCAAATCCATAGGGGGTAAGGTATGTATATCTTCATAGACTTTACCAATAAAATCGCTAGGCAGAGGAGGTCTCATACACAAATATTATTATTATTATATATATTATTATTTGGTAGATGAAATGCATGCACCTTCGACAAACAATTTATGTTTATTTTGTGGTGGATATTTCTTGGCCATCCATTGTTTATGTTTATAATGTGGTGGATATTTCTTGGTCATCCATTGTGACAATCAATAAGTTGTCTAACTCCCTAAAATTAAGAAGAGTCTTTCCATGAAACTCCCTAAAATTAAGAAGAGTCTTTCCATGAAATATCCTAAACTGGGAAGGGGAAGAAGTGCCTAAACTGGGAAGGGGAAGAAGTGGAATTCCCTTTTGTAAGGCTCTTGTGACAAGCATGGAGTCCCCAATTACTAAAATCCTTTCCCTAGTTAGGTCTCCTAGTATTTTTATTCCTTGATAAGCCACTAGATCCTCCACTTCATTGTTGTAGTGTGTTCAATGCTCCAAGGGAGGCTTAGTGTGATGTTCTTTGGGGTCAAAAGGTCCATCCCTCTCCTCCTACATCAAAAAAATGTTACCATAATGATTATTGTCCAATCTTAAGGATGAGAAGAGGGTGGGATTTGATCACTTATGTGTATGTGAGGAGTGCAATGTGAGCTTCACACATTCAACCACTACTTCCAAGTGCCTCCATAAAATCCTTAAGGGATTGGATTAGTCTTCACAAGGATAGAACCTTGGTTAACAATGGCAAACTCTCAATTCCTTACCACTAGATCTAACCCCTTTGAGCTTCTACCTCAAATCAAACTTAATAATCAATTCTAATTCTAATTACTTGCTTTTAGAAAATTAGACCTTCAATATTGATACCATGTTAAAAAGTATTGATACTATGTTAAAAAGGGCAATTTATGTAATACTATACAAAGAACCAATTTTTAGAAAAAAGAATTTTCATATTTAATTTCCTTCCTTAATGAATCTAGTAAAGATTAATATCTCCATGATCATTTAAAGATAAGTGCCCAAGTTTTAAATAATTAACTTTTCCATAACTTTTAGATGCTTTTTTAACAATTAGTGTTGCTTGATCAACTTCAAAGTTGGATGCTAGTGGTAAAAGGGTATAGAGGTAATTTGTCCATCACCTACACCTAGTGAATGGATAAATATGATGACCCCACTCCTCTTTTTTTAAGAGATTAAACATGTTACTCATTTAATTAACCTCACTTGATTATCCAATCAAATTTTAATGATTTAATAATTAATTTTTTTATAAAACATAATAAATAAAACATACTTACATATCAATATTATAAACTTTATATTAACAAATTTTTATATTATCATATAATCACATATAATAATAAACTATTTATTTCTAATAATTGATATTTTCTAGTAAATAATATACTTATTTTAAGATGAGATCGATCATATTTGAAAATTCAAACGATTTATTTTAAAACTAATAATATTCATTAAATTAGATGAAAAAATGATTTAATTTGAAAATAATAAGAATATTAATCATATAAAATTAAATAAAAATAATTAAGTTCTAATTAAATAAATTATAAATAATTATATAATTGACTATAATTATAATAATGATTTTAGAAATTTTACACTTATTCAAATTTTATATTTATTAAAAATAAACTATAAATAAACACTATAATTATATAATTAATTATAATAATAATTTTAGAACTTTGGCATTTATTCAAACTTTGTGTTTATTCGATGTCATTACTAAAATATTCAAACTATACATTTAGGCCCATCCTTTGATTTTTGAAACACTTTATCACTTTTGTAGGACCAAATAGTCTTAATAGAGTGCTTTAGATGCATGTCACTACTATCTATCCATAAGCAATAATGATAGCACTAAGTCGTTCAGATTTGAAAGAAAAAAAAAGTATTTATAAACCTTTTGCTGATTTACAGATGGTGCAAGTCTTTGTCACTGAATTTTATTAATTATTTGTCATTTAACTGAGTTGGATATACAATTGGATATACAATAAGTAGTAGTGTCTAAGTTTTTTTTTTTTTTGTATATTTTATGTTTATTTTTGTGTGTAATTTAGTTAGAATTTGTTAGATGTGTAGATTTGAGTGGTCAAGATTGTATAATTTGAAAGTCTTATTGGAAAGTCTAAAGGTTTTTCAGCATGCTGAATCCATTTATGTATTAAAAATACAATTTAGATAATAGAAAATTGAGATTTCTTCTAAATTTATATGGCTAGATTCCTAGAAAAAAAATGAAAAACTAAAACAGTTAGACAACACCTATACAATAATCTTACACAATTGTGTATTGAAATTCAGTTCATAGTCAACAATAAAAATCCAATATTGATATTAATACATGTATTATTGGAAATACCAATTATAAAAATTAATTTGAAAATAAATAATGGTTGTTAAGACTGATAAAAATTAAAATAAATATATAAAAACTAATTAATCCTTTTCTCATACAGACAAAGTGGCTTGCTTATTGCTTTTATTTAGACTTTAAATCAACCAAAAATTACAATAAGAGTTGGTTGGATGCACGTCTCCACATCCATTGTATTTCCTGAGTAGGCCTAATGGTTAAGAACATGTGTTTCCTCTTAAAAAGTCACAAGTTCAAATTCAGAGGGGGATAGGGTATGTATAGCTCCATAGACTTTACCAATCAAATCGCTGAGTAGCAACCTTAAAAATGAATTATTATTGTCAAAAACACTATACCACTCTACATTGTCGTTAACAAGCCAAAAATTTTAATTATGGTACTCAATATCATCCTATTTAGTGCCATGACTCTCTCAATTTATTTGCCATATTAAGCCATTCTACAGTAGGTGTTAACAGGTCAAGAATTATAATCATGGCAGTCAATATCATCCTATTTAGTGCCATGACTCTCTCAATTTATTTATTTGCTATATTCTGTATTGTTTCGTCATCAAATGATACCTTTCTTTACATAAAATGTCTTTAATAACAATATAACATCAGCATAGATTCCTGACACAAATAATAACAAAATCAAATTTATGAGGATGGTTCTCCTTGCCAGGTTCAACGATGTTTTTCTCTATCAATTGAGTTTGTCAAGGACCCACATGAATCAAAGTCTTCCCTAAGCGACCTGGCGAAAATGGTGCAAACAGTGCACCACAAGATTTGACAGTGCTCAGGTGTAAAGGTTTCAAATCAGCGAATTTTGAAACTCTGCAGTTATGTGCAGGCTGTAGCAGTTAAGTGAGTGCTATCGGAGAAGAAATTCTGGAAAGATATAATTCGTTTTGGAGGTCGCAGCCTTTATACTCTGTCCCTCGTTCTTTTCTCCAGTGTACTGCGTTGCCTAACTAAATATTGGGATCCTCAAAGAAAGAAACGAAGCCGTGTTGCTTACTCCCTCTGCTGAAGGTTTCTGACGCCAGCTATTTCTGAATTGGGTTATTCTAAAAGTTAGCTGAGCTGACGGTCGCTGCTGAGCTTGAACATTGGGACTAAGCAAGAGAGTTTTATTGTTGGGTTTCTATGGTGAGATATCTTCGTTTTCGATGCAGGGATCATGCTGTTTTAAATGCCTAATTGTGATCGAAAATTTCCAATGTGAAGGTTTGACGATTGCTTCCACTAGTGGGTCAACAGAGGAGAATTTAGGGATTTCGGGAGACCAGTTGCCATCCCTTTTTGATCAATCTGCTACCGAATTCTATGGTATTCTGCGGGTCTGGTTTATGAGAAGCTTCATGGCATTGAGAATTGAGACATTCGAATGAATCCATGACGAATCCCGATATGAAAATCAATGATGAAGACAAAGTCCTCAATTGCTTTGCTTCAGAATGAGTACAAAAGGCTTGGAGAAGACATAACCCCAGTGTCAGAGCAGGATGCCACCTTTCCCGCTTTTGTTGGAGTAACTGCAACGATTCCAACATTATAATCGTGCTGGTAAGTAACTAAATTAAGGTGTGGTTTTAATTATATTCCACGATTCCCCGGATGGGGTGCCACACAGCTAACATGCAGTGCAAGCTATTTATGAGGCCTGTCGCCACCCTTGCCTTTATTTCTTGGATGGAGGACAGAATTTATCGCGCTCCTGAGTAGGTTGAACAGGTTACTCTTGTAGGTTTAATAGAGCTCTTGATGCGCCATGGCAGAGGGATGATGATGGGTACAGAGGCGTGTGCAAGGTCACCTCAGCATCTTGGTGCTCCTCCATTTCACCCAGGTCGGTTATGGCTCGTTCCGTTCAGTTCCGTTTTCGCATTTGTGCTTTGCTCTGCTCAGTCTCATGGCTCTGCGCGCTCTTCTGTTAAGTTTCGTCTAGTTTTCCTTCTCTGCCATGCCCCGAGAGCGTGGAAAGCCCAAGAGGGGTCCCTCTTGGTATTGCTATGTAGCTAGGCAGAGACACCTTCGCAAACTAGCACAGGCTTCTTTGACCACATTGATTAGAGGGAATAAGGAGCCGAATTTGCCTTCTATGGCCTATGTAGAGGAGGAAATTCCAGAGGAACCAATTACAATTCCTCCAAACTCCCTTCTCTACACAGTTTCGAACCACCAAGACCAGCCCAGCACCAATCTCCCTGTAATTGCTACAGCGGCAGTCATGGAGGGGGCGACTTGTCTAGCTCAAGAAGAAATTCCTTGGGATGACTGCCCAGTTGCGCCTCCTCCACCCACCTCAGCCATGGCCCAAGAGTCACACTCACCTTGCTTTGTGGTGCCAGAGCATCTGGAGCTCATATTCGAGATGCAGAGGGATATGATGGAGCAGCTCCACAGGCACACTCTTCTCAGCGGCAGACTTGACATTATGTTTGATGCCTTCTAGTGCACGCAAAGTCAGCAGAGATGCCCAACCTGCACGCAACCTTACGTCTTCACTCCTCACAGTGGCTCTCAGGATGACAGGTTTTAATAGCTCTTTTAATGTTTAAAGTTCTTAGGCTCTCTGCACCTCCTCTGCAAAACACAGGTATTTTTTGTACTACTGTTCAGTTTTCCTATTTTATGCTCTGTTCAGATTTGTTGTTCAATCTTCTTGTTGCATGTTAGACAACTCTGCCTCAATACTCTTCCACTCCCTGCTCCGGTTTCCAATTGTTTAACAGAACAGGTGGTGGCTTTTCTTTTGATTGCCAAAACACAGTGCCACCTGTTTCGGTTTCCACTAGTTTGATGGAACAGGTTACAGAACCTGAAACTTGATATGGTATGTACAATGACTTTTATGAGGAATTAACACTTTTTAATTGAAAAAAAAATTATATTCCACGATGAGTAATTTATTTCCACTTATGCGATGGCGTGGAAAGAGAATAAAAGACAGCGTTATAAACTTGCAACAGAAGCTGCCGTTTTTATATTCGATCATTCTGATTACTGATGAAGAAATTCTGCTCACTTGTACAGGAAGGGGAGACAGTGAATTTTGTGTAATTCAGAGTTAGGTCCAACCAGGTCGGTGGCATGAGTAGGAAAGGGATGGTTCTACCAGCTGATGGCGCCGATGAGTCTGTGGAGGGAACTTGAGAACTTGTGGGAATCGATTCCCTGCCTTTTGGACTCGTAAGTCGATTCCACCTTTACTTCGGGGGATGCAGTTTGTCTCATGATTGAGGATTTGTCTTGTGTCTAGAAATCTCTTCAGTTTCTCATTAGCGCATCTGCTCAGAATATCGATATATAGATTTCAGCGTGAAAAGCAGCAGCTGGAGGAAAAATATTGTGAAAATAGAAGGTATGCATGCCTTTTAGGTAATTTTTAGTTCTTGCAGTTACTTGGTCATCAATACTAGCTTCATTTCACCCTTGGTCCTGTTTGATTCCCAGAGAAAACTTTGTCATGGATACTAATTTCATATCTTAATTGTCCTATCTTATCTTACCTCTAAATTCAGAAGACTACCATCACAACTAAAATTGGCATTACAACTCTAACAGGTTCTCTGACAAATTTAACAGTCTTTATCTGGATCTTATCTCCATTTCAGGAGAATTAGGCACATTAAAATACTATCTCAGATTATCTGACATCATGTGGAGAGAAGCCCTCAATACTCAATACGTTACTGGATCTCAAGGGCAAGCCTATCTTCTATTTTGCTTCTCAGGGCCTTATCATCTAGTTTGCTTCTAGGGACCAATCCTTCCTTACAAGGGTTGATCAGGGCCTAACTGGGTTAAGCGTTGAGGATATTCTATCCCGTCAGTGTGCAGCAGAGTGTTTCAGTAAAATGTGTATCAAGGTGTTTATGAGAAGTGGTATAAAATATTCATGTTACAGGGACCATTCGTGTGTTCTGTCGCCTGAGCCCATTTTATGGGAATGAGAAGAGAGCATGTCCAGGATCTATTGTAGCTCCTCAGTCAGACAAGATTGTTGTCAAAGCTGGGGAAGCTGAAGGCATATCACTTTGACAAGGTGTTCCCTCCAGAGGATTCACAAGGTTCAGGGAACTGCGCTTTTAGTGATTGTCATTCAAAATTTTCTATGCGTAAATTTAAATTTGTTTTAAACTCTAGCTATTTTTGTGCAGATGATGTGTTTGCAGAATTGGTGCCAATTCTCAGATCTGCTTTGAATGGCCACAATGTATGTATTTTTCAATATGGGCGAACAGGAACTGGCAAAACTTATACAATGTTGCTTGTCTTGAAAGGATGAAAAGAAGGAAGATTCAGTATATTTGATCCAGATTTCAATAGCAATGACACAAAAAGTTTGGAAGTACAATCTATACAAGTCAGTGCTGGAAGTACAATCTGTACAAGCCAGTGTTTTTGTTCAGTCCTGAAAACTAGATAAAATTAGTAGAGGTTACTAAAAAAAGTATTAATGTATTCACCCAATGTAACTGCACTTGGGAGGAATTTGTAGAATTTTAGTACAATATGTACAACCCAGTGTTTTTGTTCAGTCATGAAAACTAGATAAAATTAGTAGAGTTTACTAAAAAAAGTATTGATGTAGTCACCATATGTAACTGCATTTGGTAGGAATTTGAAGAATTTTATTAATATGTAACTGCACTTAGTAGGAATTTGAAGAATTTTATTAAGGAATAGTAAAAGTAACTGCATTTGGTAGGAGTTTGAAGAATTTTATTAAGGAATAGTTACTTGGTAGGAATTTGAAGAATTTTATTAAGGAATAGTAAAAGTAACTGCACTTGGTAGGAGTTTGAAGAATTTTATTAAGGAATAGTAAAAGTAACTGCACTTTGTTAGGAGTTTGAAGAATTTTATTAAGGAATACTAAAATTAGGGGATATAAAAAATAAAAGATGAATTTAGAGAAGCTAAAGAGGAACTGTTCAAATTGTAAAAAATAATGAAGAAATAAAAGAAGAGTGATATGAAGAAGGGTTATGAGTGATATGTTTTTGATGAAGCATTTATGAAGGAGGTTAAAAACTTATAGCAAGGAAAGATTAGAAAATGCAATAAGGATAAGGAAAATTCAAAAGAATAGTTGAAAAATATAGATGAATAAATTGTTAGATTATTAAATTATAATCAAATTTTACTTAATGATATGAAGATATTGAAAAGACATAAGAAGCATTGTCAAAATTAGGAAAAAATGACATTGTGGATGAAGAAACCACCCAAAAGACTTAGTGGAAGCTTACAAGAAGTTGAAGCAGGCCTAAATATAGAAGATATTAAGTGTGCAATCTAGAATTTAAGAAGAGCAGAAGAAGTTAAAGGATAACAAGGTCATTCAGCTTCAAAGGGAGAATAAAAAGAACTACAAAAAGATCATCAAAAGTTACTTGAGGATGCAAAGATCCAACTAGAAAGGATAAAATTAAAATTGGAAAAATTGACAAAAACATTTGAAGGAATTCTCTCTCAAGAAATTATAATTGAAAATCAAGCATAATGCTAGAGCTTGCCATCATACTAGAAAAAAAGATGGATAATAAGAATGTGGAAATCAAAGAAAAGTCATCCAATATGGAACCATATTAACACTCTCATTACCAAGAAAGTTGGAAAGAAAGGCATGAAGACCAATATTATGTTATGACTCTAACAGGGATATATATGATATTAAATGTATATATACTAAGGATTGT
>SNQJ01S0140735.1:0-17067 GCA_010110895.2 Picea sitchensis
GTGTGTTGATCTTTGATCTGGTTATGTGAGTGGTTACTGAAGGTGTTCGTCCTCTGTTGGAATACCTGTTTTGTCGAACACTCAGTTATCCAGGCTTGGTGTCCCTTCAGCCAAATTTGGACGGGTATTCTTTGTCAGACGCCACCTTAACTGCGCATGGCTCCTGCAAGGGGAGTAGCTGAGCCAGTAAGTGTCGAGCTAGCGTGTGCAGACCTCCTCTGGCTGGTCGAGGACTCGACATGGCTTCTTTAGAAAAATGGGTACACAGGACCCTCTCGAGCAGACCACTTTCCATATTATCCATACTTTACACTTAATGCATGAGGAGAGGTTTCAACCACCCCTTCTCATCTTTATTTACTCCAAGAGAAAACCAGAATCGAGGTCGGATCAGATGCCACACGAAGATCACGATGATCCTTTCGGTGATTAGACTCGACACCTTTGGCCCCCTTTTTGCACAGTTCCTTTCTAATTTCTTGAGTGACCACGGTCTGTGACCCTATGCCTACCTTCAAAGGTGCTTTTGGTGTTTTGGGGTTCATGGATAAGAAGGATCAGGTCTTCTCTTTTCAGAATCGTGATGGGAGAAATGTCGAGAAAGCCTAGCGGTCACCACGCATCCCCCCGCTAGTCTGATGGTTCTGAATTGATTCGGCAATACTGTGGGCCCAATTCTGGGCGCTTTTGGCACTTTGGGATTCAAGGTTTCGAGAGGTGAAATGACGAGGAGCGATTATTCCTCGAATTCCCGAATGCTGACATAGCACGGATGTGTACCGCATATCCTTAAGATAAATGGCTGAGATAACATCCGTTATTTAAAAGGGGGCCCACCTCATCCACAGGCTCTCTTGTTGTGACCTAGCACTAGGACCGTGGACTTGGCTCCAGAGGTGCTTTCGACATTTCGTCGATCGGTGATTTCAACTTCAATAAGTGGGAGGCTACTTGTCTCCCGAAACACCAATCCCTGATACGCCGATTGGCTGCCACCTGTCCCAACTGGATCAGATGACCCAGACTTGTCTTGAAATATGTGAGCCATATTATGCACTAAATCTTGGACAACTTGACAGCCTCGAAAACTCGATGACTATCGATCTACTTTGTAGGTGGATC
Source organism: Picea sitchensis (assembly GCA_010110895.2). Taxonomy (NCBI): domain Eukaryota; kingdom Viridiplantae; phylum Streptophyta; class Pinopsida; order Pinales; family Pinaceae; genus Picea; species Picea sitchensis. The sequence continues at coordinate 1,123 of SNQJ01S0140735.1, forward strand.
TTGGCTGCTGTCAACAAAACTTCGTTCGCTCACTTGACTTGTAACTGGAAAAGGGGTTCTCTCGTGCCACGCTTGGGCACTTCTCGAGCAACTTGTAGACTGGAATACTCTTGTGCCTAGGACAAGAAATTTCGCTAACATTAGGCTCCATGGGGGATAGAGTCATCCCTGCAATTCTCTTAGAACTCATTCCGTAGCTTCATTGCCTTGCTGTTGGGCTATGGAGTCAGGCTCAAAACATCCTGTTGCTGAAAATACAAGCCGAAAAACAAAATAAAAATACATGCTCAAAGGAGATTATTTATATACAATCCTAAACTAATAAAACACTTTACTTGGGGCTAGGTGAAAGCAGAATTCCACCATAGCCAATCAAGTAACTTCGTGAAGGGAAGCTCTTTCCTTCTGTCAGTTATCACAAATAGTTGATGTAACCATGACAGCAGAATGGTTACACTCTTCAAATTCCCCTTACACGTTGAAGTTGAGATGGGATACGGTGGCTCCAAAGCATAAGGGAAATGTCACTCCATGTATTCACTGACAAGGTCATCGAATGAGTGGCCAATTCCAGGAAATTGGCGACAGACAGCCTCTTCTGCTACATAGTTTTTCCCATGCGGCCGAATATATCTGATAAGAACAGGTGGGTGAATAACTAAAGTGGGCTCGCTGATCTCAAGTGGTGGCTTCTCACTGAATGGCTCTGAACAAAGGGCAGACTGCTCCTCTGGTTCTTTTTCCTCTTCTTGTCTCTCCCCCGGGTCAGATTCATATTCATCATAAACAGGCCCCCAGGGTAAATTCTGCTCTTCCTCGTACTACTCAACGTCTCCTGAAAGACTGAGATGGATGATTTCCTCGTGATAATTTTCCTTAGTGAGAAAAGGATAAGGTTCTGCGACCTACTCTTGGAAATATAGCATATCAAGCTCAGACTCTAATTCGTAACTGTCATAAGTGGTCTGGCTACTCTGATAAGCAAAAGGTGATGTGGGGTTCTGCTGCTCCTCTTCCAGATAATCATCAAAGTCAAGGGGGAACAGAGCTTCTCCAACCTATAGAAATGGAACTATCCCCCGCTCCTCCGTTTCGACCCCAAATGCAAACACATCATGGGAAATCTCGTGAAGGAAAAGAGAACAATCCTCTTCCACAACTACCTCTTCATCGTTTTGATCTGAGACAGCAAGCTCATCGGGGGCATATGTTAATGCGTTTACAAAATCTTCAATAATCTCCTCGAAAGAGCCATCTAGAACATCTGCCTTGGAGACTGGAAAATCCTCCCCATTGTCCTCATATTCCAACTTTTCATGCTGGGCAATGGGAGGTATCGCCTGCTCCATTAGTTCACTCAGAGCATCTTCTTCCAAGGTCGGACAATCCTCTGCACAGTCTTCAGACTTCAACTTTTCTAATTGAGAAGAGAGATACTTCACCTGCTCCATCAACTCACTCAGGGTGTCTTCTCCCTCCCTAGGATCTTCATCAGCTTCATGACCCTCCTCTGATGCAGATGAATGTGGAGGAGAAAGGAGTGATTTCTGATCCAGGTCGTCAGAATCATCCTCACAACCTATGTCCGAAACAACTTTATCTTGTATATAGTTGTGGTATCCCTCACAACAGTTATGCCAAATTGACTCAGAGGGATACAACTTCTGACAATAGGCAGTGAAAGATGCATGGAATCCATTGAGTGAATAAATGCTAGCAGAGGGTAAAGAATGATACCATTTACGCGCATCACCTGCTAACGAGAACATGAACATCTTTAGTAATAAATCCTCATGATGTATCTCCAATTGACGTATGAGTTCATGAAACTCACTGAGGTGATGAGCAGGGTCATCCTCTTAATATTTTCCAAATATGGGCAAATAATCGCCCCATTCATCTGGAGAGGGGACAACATTAGGAAAACCAGGAATAGCAAAAAAATTAAAAGGAGCAAACCTGCGAGAAAGGATTTTCTCCATATCGAACCAGTGGAGTCACCAATCGATCCTTGAATCATGGAGTCGCCAGGTGAAAGATGCACAACTTCGAATGTGTCTAGTCCTTGTTCACCATCAAAGGCCAAATCCTAACGTTGTTGTTACCCCAGGAAGCTCCTCAGGTTGAGAAAGAAGCTGATGAAACCTTCTCGAGGAAGCTCCTCTGGGTCAGCTTTCAGGTGTGCCAATAGTAGCCATAGCTGAAACAGTGAAGTGGAAATAATGGAGTCGCCGCAGTGGAGTCTCCAAGTGCACAGTAGCAATCTTGAAGGGCTCTGATGTCTAATGCACCTTCAGAATCAGAGGCTCAATGTCATTCTGCCCAGGGAAAATCTTCAACTTCGTCCCCAGAAACGACGCCAGAAATGTTAGTGTCAGAAGTCACTCCTGGATTGCTTGCAGGAGCAGAGCCCACCGCCCATCAGTTTTATGTCACGATAAATTTTAATGGGTGATCGAATGGGTAAAAACTCAAGAAAATATGTCTTTAACTCAGGAAACCAGGCCTAGTATGTAGAAATCAAGGGAGGTCGTGATCCAACTTCCGTCAGTAAGAGGATTAAAGGTGGTAGATCGAAGACTTGTGAGAAAGGTGAACAAGATTGTCAGTAAGAGTGACTCGACTGGATCCTCCAATTCCAAGTCATTCAGCGCTATGAAAATAACAGGAACCGATTAGAAACAATGTAACTGTTATAGTGATCCAACCTACATCATCCTATAATAGCTACAACTTGACTGGATCCTCCAATTCTGAGTTGTTCTAACATAGTATACAAAGAGATGGAAGAGAAAATGACATCCATAAAGTAAGAAATCTCAAATGCCTTCTATATTAACCAGAGTGACCAGCGCTTCATCAAAACTTTACAATCGGGAGCCTAGCTCAACCATCAACCCTTTACAAAATACAAAGACTCAGTTTAAATACTTAGAGAAAACCACCTAACATCGGCGTGCTCAGTTATCCAGGCTTGGTGTCCCTTAAGCCAAATTCAAATGGGTATTCTTTGTCAGACGCCACCTTAACTGCGCATGGCTCCTGCAAGGGGAGTAGTTGAGCCATTAAGTGTTGAGATAGTGTGTGCAGACCTCCTCCAGATGGTCGAGGACTTGGCATGGCTTCTTTAGAAAAATGGGTACACAGGACCCTCTCGAGCAGACCACTTGCCAGATTATCCATACTTTACACTTAATGCCTGAGGAGAGGTTTCAACCACCCCTTTTCATCTTCATTTACTCCAGGTGAAAACCAGGATCTAGGTCGGATCAGATGGCGCACAGAGATCACAATGATCCTTTCGGCGATTAGACTCGACGCCTTTGGCCCCTTTTTGCACAGCTCCTTTCTACTTTCTCGAGTGACCACGGGCCGTGAGACTACGCCTACCTTCAAAGGCACTTTTGGTGTTTCGAGGTTCGTGGATAGGAAGGAGCAGGTCTTCTCTCTTCAGAATCGCGATGGGTGAATTGCCGAGAAAGCCTAGCGGTCACCACGCATCCCCCCACTGATCTGATGGTTCTGAATTGATTCAAAAATACTGTGGGCCTGATTCTGGGCGCTTTCGGCACTTCAGGATTCGAGGTTTCGAGAGGTGAATTGACGAGGAGCGCTTATTCCTCAAATTCCCGAATTCCAACATGGCACGGATGTGTGTCGTGTATCCTTAAGATAAATGGCTGAGATAGCATCCGCTATTTAAAAGGGGGCCCACCTCATCCACAGGCTCGCTTTTCGATCGGCAATTTCAACTGCAATAAGTGGGAGGCTACTTGTCTCCCGAAACACCGATCCCCGATACGCCGACTGGCTGCCACCTGTCCCAACTGGATCGGACAACCCAGACTTGTCTTGAAATATGGGAGCCATATTATGCGCTAAATCTCAGACAACTTGACAGCCCCGAAAACCTGATGATGTCGATCTACTTTGTAGGTGGATCTTGGCTGCTGTCAACAAAACTTTGTTCGCTCGCTTGACTCGTAACTAGAAAAGGGATTCTCCCGTTCCGCGCTCGGGCACTTCTCGAGCAACTTGTAGACCGGAATAGTCTTGTGCCTAGGAAAAGAAATGTCGCTAACACCTTGTATTGATAGAGATCAAGCCAGATGAAAGGAGGAAGAAGAAGTTTTGGAACAGAAGAAACAAGAGTTAAAAGACTTTATGACCAAAAGGATTGCGCACCTGATTGAGGAATAGAAGAGCAGATCGAAGATATTTAATACTAGCAACTCAGCTGTCGAGGCTAAGAGAACACTAGAAAATCCCTAGAATATTGAATTACCTATCCTCGACAAGGAAGAAGTATTACACGGGAACCCTAGGAAAAACTCTCAGCAGTGTGAAGTAACTATGACCAAAGAAGAAAAGACTCAGAATGATAAAAGAATTACAGAGACGAAGCTCACTGGAAAGAAGGCTAGAAAGTTAAGAAAGAAAAAGGCTAACACTGAAAGGTTACAAGAGGTTCTAGAAGAGACATCGCAGAAAGAAAAATTGCAGAATTGGAATTTCTCTGAGATATCAGAACAACGACATAGAGTACTTCGCCATGACGAAGAAATATAGTCATTGGGAGTGATATATTCATTCGAATTCCACCCCAAATGGGCAAAAAAGAAATAAAGAGGCATCATCAGACTGTTGGGTTGTGCCATAATGGATCAAAAAAGAGTTAATGGAGGGTCATGACTGTTGTGAGCCAACCATTATCGACTCACCTATTTTTCCTGTCACGCCATGCACAAAGAACATTGTTGCCAAATCGAGAATTTGAGCTCGCAACCTTGATTAAGATTGTATAGTGATCATTACGCTCTTGCTTTCCATCTTATTGTTGTGTCTACATTACTTCATGAACCCGATATTATTAACCCCAAGCGCGTATGTCCGAGGAGCTTAGTTCACTTGAAGAATCTGCGAAGGAAGTACTCGTTGATCTTAGGACCGAGAAAGTCATGTCAGAAAGAAGGATGTCTATAGGTGTGAAAGTCATGTCTGACAGGAGGAGTCCAAGCTTCTCCATTGACTGCTTGTAGAGCAGGAACTTCCAGAATCGCGACAGAGACAAGAACAAAGCATAGAGATGATCTCGTGAATGCCAAGTTGATTCTGAGAATCTTACCTGCATATATACCTCCTCTGAGTGACGCAGTGAACAAAGACAGCATGCCAAGGGATTTTGAGTATGCTTTGGTCACTGTGTACCTCCTGAAAGGGGTCCGCGCAGTTCGTGCCGACCAAGATAAGCTCGCAACATTGAAGTTTAGCGAATTTGACCTCAGTGACATAAAGGCTTACAGCATGATCACCCCACATAAGTATTTGACCAAGAATAGAGGCAAGAAATCCAATATTATCCCACAGTCATGGACCCAGAACCTCGCGCAATCCACACTACTCAATGTGATGAAGATCCCGCACTTCGGAAGGCACCAGGAAGTGAATGCATGTGTCAAATTTCTATTGTCAAGTTACCACAAAGGATACTTATGGTTGAACCGATGCATCACTATGGATCCGACCTTGATCAATCAAATCACTGGGCTTAGCATGCAAGGCCTCGATCCATAGGATTTTTACCCTGGAAAGACCTCAAACCGAGCATTAGCACAGAGGATCAAAGAGACTTATCGCGATGTCGAGAAGGGCATGCAAGGCTACAAGGTAGCCTCTATCCAGAGCAACACAGTGCACCTTCCATGTCAGTTGATCGCAGGAAAGCTAGTTCACAAGAACCGGCCCACCCAAGTGACTAGATTCGTCATTGACCTCACAGGGAAGTGCGCAGAAGGAGTTCATATGAATTGGGCGCAGTACCTGGAAAACCAGTTGGAACTGGACTGCATGGAAGCACAAGACCAAGGATATGAGTTCCACTTCAGCTGGCTTCTAATACTGATCGCATTCATTGCATGGGAGATGTCGAAAACGTGCGACCTTCCCGAACATCGAGACCTTTGAACCATTGGCCGCAAATTTCAGTACCCTATGGTACTTGAACGATATGAACAAGCAATGGCATTCAAATGTTGTCTTCCACACTTAGTACAACCAGTTGAAAGTAGCCATCCAATCTGAGCCTCGTATGACCCTAAATACCCTCCACAGGTTTTGTCCCCTAATGAAGTTCAACGCAGACCATCACTTCATTTATATAACAGCACGTGTAGATGGCCATGAGCAGCAGTTGCAATCCTATTACAAGCTTACGGAAGAATATTTATAGAAAATGACCAAGGAATGGTCGACGGACCTCCTTATCCAATCCAGCCCTATGAAGTTGTCCGATGTAGACAGTCTGAAAGTTGTGCAGGATACACCTGGACCTAGTAAAAAGAAGCCTAAACAAGTTCAGGATATAGACAACACATCCGTGAAGATTGTGTCTATGTCACCAAAGAAAGTAGGTGTTGGCGAAGATATCAGAGAGGAAACATCACAAAAGGATGAAGAGAACCCCTCGAAGAAAAGAAAGGTGTCCCCCCAGAAGCCTTCGTCCAGAAAGAAAATGAAAGAAACCAAGACCAATTTCAAGACTGTCCTCACCCCGGATGACTTTAAATTCATCATCGTTGCAGTGAACGACGCTTCGCTAGATATTGCAAAGAAGCAGGAAACTAGGTAGGAGGAATTGTACAGTCAGATCGAGATAGAGATCCAAGGAGTGCAGCAGACACTTCATTCAAGGTGTGAAATCTCCACTGCGCCCCTGTCAGTCGAAACACCAGAAGAAGGAGATGAGCCAGCTCAACTCCACCGAATTGCGGATTCAGTCGAGGCTCGAGTTCGAAAATCATAAGATGAAGCAGAGCAACCCATCCAGTATTTGACACAATTACATGGAATACTTGAAGAACAATGCAGTGATGCAGAACAAGAAAAGAGTGCTCTCCAAGCAAAATGGAATAACAAGAAAGCATAGCTACAGCAAGGAAAGGAACATTTGCTAGTGGAACAACTAAAGGTAAAGGAAGCGGTCAACATACCACTTCACTCTGTGACTGTCATTGAGGTACAGACCAAATAAATAATCCCACAGTAGGTGGCACAACTCAAAGGCATGATCCAGAAGCTACAGCAGCGCATCACAGATCTAGAGCTCCACATTGTACCCAAAACTCCACAGGAGGCAAGAGACCTAAGGGAAGCAATTTCGCACAACGCAGTTGCCAGATTAAAATTTCTTGCCTTGGAATGCAAGCAACTGAGTAACAGGAGTGTCCAAACTTACGAGAACCTCATGGAGAATCTAGAGTTACAGGCATTGGAGTCGCAGCTGAAAGAAGAAAAGAAGCGCGTTGATACGTTACAGCCACAATTCAAGGCCTTAACACCAGTTGAAAGAATGAAGAGGTTTCAAGAACAATGCACGGCCCAGCAACAGATCCACACAATCAAAGTAAAGTGATGGAAGTTACTCAATGAATTCAACCACTGCAAGAAAAGGCATGCTAACTATTCACTGAAGTTGAAAGCCAAGGAGCTGAGCTAGAACAGGTCGTCATCACAACAGAACAATGCCTAGAAGGGCCAGTGAATGACACAGTGATCCAGGAGTTCATTGAGCAAGAGGTCATATCATTATAGCAGGTCGAAGCCTCTCAAGCCAAGATCAAGGCGTTCGAGACAGAATTTCTCAGACCATAGTGACTCGGGACAAGTCACAGGTGACTGTTGGGGGCATGTTCTACCTTCATGGGATGGAGAGAACCAGGGTATCTAACTTTTTGTACTAGACCACAACCAGTGGGAGTGAGATACCTATTACTGAGATCTGGGCCGCATGCCAAGAATAAGAGGGAGAATGGAATCATATTCGAAGCATACATATGAGACATACATGAAGCTATCATCTAATCATGGAGAATAACACCAGAGGTTATCGCGTGATATGCGAACAACACCAACTTCTGGGCCACACGCCAAACAATGTGGATACAACCAAGGTAGGATCCAGATAAACAATGGCTATAGATGCGCTACTGCATCATAGAGGGTGATATCGACATGGTCATCAGTGAATGGCCTGATGAATGGAGGATCCCAACCATTACCTAGGAAGTATCGGAAAGAATAGCAGAAGGAGAGGCAGCGCAGGCAGAAACATAGCCTCAGGAAATCCAAGTGCCCAAGAAACCAAGAATGGGCCAAGGAAAACCAATTCAGGCAGAAGAAGGGTCAAACAAGACAGGAACCTAGAAGGGCCAAAAAGAGACTACACATCTGACCAACGAACAACCGAAACAATATAAGGGAGTGCAAGAGACCACCCCAAATCCCAACACACAAGGATCAGGGGGAAATAAGAGACCAGTCATGCAGGTAGGAGGCGCTTGCAAGAAATCAAAGGCACAACGAGAATCGCCAGACTATACGATCACAAAGGACGATGGGGAAATGATCACCAGAATGGTACATGATTTCCTAGCAGAATACTTCGATCATGCAACACATCACAGGGATAAAATGCAAAAAGAGATGGAAAAAATGGGACAGTTCCTCAAGAAACTCGGGGAAGTCCAGGTAGAAAGAAACAACAGAGGCATAGAGCCATTGACAATACAGACCAATGAAAGAGCGGAGGTAGAAGAACAATACCCAGTCCACTCCATGCCACATGAAAAGACAACGATTTACATCAAACCTAGCATGTTGCGCATGGATGAAATCGTGGGGCAGACACCCTTGAAGAATGTAGACCACATCTAGTTGGTCCTGACACAGATGCCATCAAGGGCACTATAGAAATTGCAGGTTAGTGTCGACCATGAGGTACAATATCGTGCAAATAAAAACTTAGTTGAGCTAAAACAAGCAACAAAGAAGCGAGAGGCATTGGAAAAAGTTTGTGAGTAGGCCAAGATCGAAACTCAGGAGGAAAAAGAACACAAGAATGAACTAGAACGAAGAGTAAGAGGAATTTTTGAGAAACTCCCAAGCAGCACGCAAGGAAACAAACTCCTAGTAGCAGAAAAGATCGGTCATATTGTGCAGGAAATTGATCATTATCATAAGGAGATCGAGAATATCCAAGAATAGCTCACACCAACTACTCCACCGGCAGTGAAGGAGAAAAGGAAGTAGGAAGCAATGACACAGCTGCAAGAGATAGAACAACAGGTTAGTACAATAGATGAATTGTTCAATAAAGCAACGCAACTTTGGACAAGGTTGGAGGAGGATCCACAGGTCCAATGTTGGGACAAGGAAGAGGAAAGGATCAATGCAGCGATCCAAGAACTCAAACAGAGGTAGAATACCATACCAATCCCAAAATGAGTCAAAGGGACGCAAGAGATGAAGAAGATGTAGACATAACTTATCACTGCGCAAATGCAGAAACAAGAACGTCGGGCTCAAATAGAGCCATTACAAGAATGGGTAGCAGACGTACTCGCACAGGCAGAAGGAGCTACAACACAGATAGCACAGACCCAGGAAGAATGTGCAGGATTGCTAAGCGACGAAGTGGCAGTTCAAGTAGTGGACACCATTAAGGAAAAGACCATGCAGGCACTGATAAAAGAAACATAGCTCAAGGAAACATTTCAGACGATCACCAAGGAGATTGAGGAAGCTCAGAAGGATTAGGTGACTCGGGATGAGTCACATGTCAGTGTTGGGGGCCTTTTTGCACCAGGCCAAAGTGGAAAGAAGGATGATCGTGGGAAAGAAAGCGTGCAGAAACTGAAGTAACAGCTGGAGGAAGAACAACATGCGCGCATGCAAGAAAGCGTGCACAAGGAAAGCGATAGCTGGAGGAAGAACAACATGAGTGCATGGGAATAAGACCTAACATCGGTAGGGTTAGGGTTTTGATAATATGATTGTAAATGGTTGAAGAGGCCAATATATATAAATACAGATACACAGGCATCATATAGAAGTTGGTTCTCTTTTGTGTTAGTTTGGATTTTTTAATATTACATCATAGTATGTACGAGTTGATGCATTATGTAATACTGTTATGAACCAATTTTGTAAGTTGTTGAGCTAAGAATAGAGGAGAGAAGGAATAACTGAGGATTAGATCACAGGCTATGGAGCCTGGTGTGAACTAGTTAGCCTCATATAGATCTTACCAGTCTGAGGAGAACTGTAGGTACGAGGTGTTGGAGATGTAGAACTACCATAATAAAAGAGCCTAGAGCCAAATCTTTGTGGGCGTATCCTAGGAGGGGGTGAACCATGATAATATCTGTGTAATATGATGAATGCATGTATATCTTTGTTTCCTTTCAACAGTTAATTGTTATGCTTAATGAATGAGTTAACACATTGTTATGAAATACGATTGTGTTGTTCACGAAATAAACTGTGGAAGATAAATGCGCACCCGTGAGTAATAGTATATTGCAATCACAATTCATAGTATATGGCTTTGAATAATAAGCCCCTATCTGATACCTAATCCTAGGTTGTAAACGCCTGAGTCTTACAGTCACCCATTGAAAGCTATCTCGGGTGAGATTGTGCAGTGCACTTTGTGTACTGTGTTTCCTTCTAGTTTACCAGGAGGGCCGATAGTTTTAGAGGCTTTGTTGAAAACCCAAAATACATGAACCCTGGGTCAATAAATCAAATGGTAAAGGAAATTATTAACCAACAATGCTCATAATGCATCAATTATGCATTTGTTCACACTCTTTAGCATGCAAGTTTTTTTGTTACTTCAACTCTGTAGTTATAAAATTCATACCATGCTTACACTACACTACTCTGACCACAATATTGGAAGTATAACTGCATAACTAATCCTCGGAGGTGATGAAGCTTATCTCCATGTATACACTTCATTCATTTTTTTTAGAATACTAGCATATTGACACATCATTCCTTGATGAAGTCAACACACTTCAACAGTTGTAAAAATCTCCTTTCATAGTTGTCCATGGTCATACTCCCAATCTTGAGTTCAAAGAACTCCTTCATCTTCCTATCATAATAACACTTGGTCAAGTATTTCTTCTAAAAGTACTTATAGATTCTTCCCTTCTAGTAGGAGATATATGACTCTTGGACTTGATTGATCCTATTTCGTTATCCATTTTATTTTCTATTCTATCCAATATCTGCAACAACTTGATGTTTAATCATCTTGATGCTCCTTAGCCTTCATGACTGCACCTAGATTCAATCTCAACATTATTCATTCCTTGATTTTGATCATATCGTGAGGAATCCTTGACATAACACTCTTTGCTTGAGTATCGCTACTCATCCTTAAAAAAAGTTCAAATCCTTTTACCATTTGTCCAAAGAACCTTTAATGACTCTATGCTTTTCATCTCCATTTGTACCCATTGTATGTGCATTAGCATGAACTTTAGATGAGATTTATTACCTAGAATCCACAATTGGTATGCATATTTTTCATCTAGAATTTATTTTATAAATCAGAGTTCCATTGAACCTCTTTCATATTTCTCATGGAGTCTATATGTCTTCATTTGGAATATTTCTTAAGCAATCAAATGTACTTTTTTTTAAAGAATTGTCCTTGCCTTTCTCCTCTTATATGTAAACATCCCTTGCATTTTATATTTTTATCTGAAACCTTAACATTTATAAGATATGTATACAATAAAATTTGTGCCCTGGAACCCATAACATACAACTCAACTCTGGAAAGTATACACGCTTGTTTTAAGACAACTAGAAATATTCTTTTTAACTTTGTGTGAAATTTACTGCTTAATTCACATTCACGGTGGATATCTAGATTCCTCTACCCAATAACTTTCCATTGATTTCTTCCTTTCTCAATTTTGAGTCTTGAGTAGGAAGTTATCACTCTCTTCCTCAAAATAGATCTCCAATCATGCTCAAGAGATTCACACCAAAAAGAAGCTCTCACAAGAAGCTCTTCATCAATAATCCAAAATATATTAACAAGAAGCTCTCCATTGATCCACCAAAAAAGATGATCTACAAGAGACCATAGCTATCTTATTTATACTTTCATCCTCTAGTTCACTTAACATATTTTTAGGTCACTTAACCCATTTCTAGGTCATGCAACCTGTTTTCCTTATTTTAGGGTTAACCACTTTCTATAAAAAGAAAGTTCTCCAACTAAATATTCCTTCTTAATTTTGTTACTTTTCTTTATTATTTAAATAATCCACCTTGACTTTGTCACTTTACTTTATCATTTAAATAAGGATTTCTTCTTTTCAAACACTTTGACTTCTTTGACCTTTTGGGGCTTCAATCCATCATATGGGGGTCATTCAACTTCGTAGAGCCATAACTCTCAAACCGTGAGGAGTTATGTGACATTCCACATACCACCGGAAATGGCATGACAAGAACTATCAATCTAGGATAGTTTCACCAACAACTTCATTGATCTTCATATCATTATTCCATATACAAGCATGGGTCCTCCAACCGTTCTTCTAGGATAACTCAATCCACAAAGCATCTTCCCGTGAGGGATTTCACCATAAGAGGACCACTTTGGATTTCATCCATTTTTGCACCTTATCAATCATGATAAGACAATAATGATTCATCTTTGCATCAATTCACCACTACATCATATACATCAACTATGCATTATGTATCAATGACAACTCATTTATCCATCTTCATCATATCAATGACAACTCATTGATCCATCCTCATCGATTGGTTTCCACTTGAAATCTATCATTCTCATCAAGGATAATACATATACATTTGTTCATTAAGAAATCAAGCCTATCAATCAATCCATCACTTGACATCATTCAATGACATCAATCAATCACTTGACATCAATCAATGACATCATTCAATCAAACCATTGGCATCAATGACAACATGATCCAACAATCTCCCCCTTTGGCATTGATGTCAATACCAACATTGATGTCAGCACCAGTTACCAATTATTGATGTCAAACATGTAGACAAGGCATGATCTACATCAATAGTCGTCAATCATATCAATATGACTATCTCTCCCTATTAGTAAACATCAATCATGTTAGCAATAGTCAATGTGAATATCTCTGTCAATCAATAATCATCAATCACATCAATGTGATTATGTCTCCCCCTTTGACATCAATGGCAAAGGGCCATTCTCTTCTTGGGGTTGCTCCCCCTGTCTTGTTGCTGCTGAATAATCTCTCCCCTTTTGAATACGGGATATCAATCTGATGTAATTCTTAAAATACATTTCTCATGTTCCCTCTATGATCATCGCTCCCCCTGGAATCACGCCTCTATCATCTTTCTTCAAATATATGGCTCTTTTCTAGGTATGCATCTAATAAATATCTCCTCCTAGAATCATGGGAAGAAGAATGACTCCCCCTATGGGTATGTCTCCCCCTATCTTCTCTTCCAATGACGATCCTTGGACCTATACATGCATCAACCTTGTGTCATACCATTCATCATGAAGCAAGAGATTAACCAAATACATCATGTGCCAAAATGTGTGCTCATCATACACAACACCTATGTACATCATCATCATCCAATGTGCCAAAATATATCATCCATGGAATGTATCAATTATATGCCTCTATCAATATGACAGCATGTGCATCTACCAATATGCCAACCAATTGCACCCACCAATATTCCAAACAATGTGCATCTACCAATGTATCATATCACTCATGATATGTCTCCATCATAAACCAAGTACCACAATCATGTATCTCAAACAAATGAAAATTGTTGTGATAATCGAGTAGTACCAATGGTGTAGTATCATCAAGCATATTCCATATATGAGTGAACCAAAACTTGTACACCATCATGCACAAACACCATAAAATGATGAATCCCATACATGTATGCCAAATCCTCCATAAAACATGTGCCAATCAAACTGCTAGTAGGTGCCTCTACCAATGTACTAAAAAAGTACCAATCATGCATCAACTATAGATCAACAATGATGTACAACATGATCATCTCATCAACTTCACCAACTGCATGTCTCAATATGTAGCCCAACTAGATGAAAAATGTATGCACCATGATATCCATCATATGCTTCCAATAATATATCATAAGATATATTAACGAAACTCAAATATGTGTCTTCCATGTGCTCCAACAGTTAAGCATCAAACCATACTCATGGGTTAGTGTCATGCACCCAAGATTTATTTTACATCATCACCTTACATGATCTAACATAGAACCATGAAAACTTGCAGAAAATAGTGTCAGAAACTGTAATAAACAATGTCAGACCCTGCAACACAGAGTTATACCATCACATCAAGTTGCAACCCATGTGTATTTCCTTTTCCCCAATGCTTTACCACATATACGTGGCTTGCTTCATAACATAGCACATATGTAAGTGACCTATTCAAGGTCAGGCAGCGTATGTACACGATTGTCACCACTATCACCCGCGTATGCCTCAGTAGATGACACTTTTGAACTTCCCTTCAGTCTGTCATTCTGATTTGGATGCTCTGTCTTCTTCACCCACTTCTGTAGATGACCCTTCTCCTCAGAACTTGAGCTCTAAGCATCCATATTTTCAAATATGTCTCCCTTTCTTACTTCATTCCTTCTTCTAGCCATGCTATGTGAAGTCCTCATCATGGAATTTCTTCTTGTGTTCCAACCCTCTTGGGATTTGTGGCCAAATCCACTGTAGTTGTATCATCTCATGGAGTTACAGTAAACAACAATGTGTCCTACTTGATCACATCTCCAACATCTTGTGGTGTTATAGAATATTCCATTATATCTCCTTTCATAAGATCTAAATTCAAAATATTTGTGACCATATCCATTACATGAATAACAATGCCCATGAAAAATACTTTCATACCTTTTCTTTGGTGTCCCAAGAATAGATTCTTGATGTCTTCCTTGCTTTGTTCTTTTGAATTTTTCTTTGCCTTGTGTAGATGGTTGCTTTGCAACATTGTCTTCCTTCTTTGATGGACTTACCGCATGCTTCTTTGAGGTGCTTGCTTCAACGTGTGTATCTTCTCCTTTGTATCTAAGACTTGATTTATCACATGATGATCTTTGACTTTCCAAGATCTCATCCAAGATTTGTGAGTTATTCAAGAATTTGTTTGACTTTTCCACCTTCTTTCTAAGGTCAACAATTTCAGTTTCTAACTTACAACATGATCTAAAAATGAAGAAGACTTGAAACTTGAATAATTATTGCAAGTGAAATGTTATGTGTTTAAAGCAACCGGATCAATTTGAAACACATAATTAAGGATTATTTATGTAGAAAATACACATAGACAGCAGCATAAATCATTGAACATCAGACATAAACACAGCAACTTGATAAAGGAGTTCACCCCACTCCAGGCTACATCTCCTGGTCCAGCTTCCAATGGATCATTATTATTAAATTGCTCAAAGTGCTCAAAAACATGCCTTACAGTGCTCAAAATGACAAAATGACTGCTCCAATGGCTCCGCAGCGTCCCAAAACCCCTGTCTGGGCTCTTTCGGCACCTGAAACAGTCGAAAAATGAGAAAGATATACTTCCTTGAAGTCTCCTTCTCCAACTTGTTGTCTCTGGTTCTACAATCTGCACCCTTGTGCTTCAAACCTAGCACACACGCTCTTTAAAGCGTAAAAATCAAGACCCGTACGCAATCGTGCACCGGTACAAACCGTAGAACGGTTAGGGCGCCTCCAGCCCCTAACCGCCTCGACACTGGGTCATATGGCCATGGGACCAAAGGCGCGGAAAAAAAGTGGTTAAACCCGTTTGATAAACCGTATAACCAACTCAAACCGCGCGCAACAGTACAACCGCGCGTACACATTGTAATATGGTAAATGGCATATAATATAACTATAGGTTATAACCCCGCGCGAATTATATTAACACACAATGTATACTATTTGAAACCCCGCGCATGTTTTATAACATATAACTATATGTTATGGTTTGGAACTTTATGTTATGGGTCGGGGCTAAGCCCCAACCCGCCCCCTTT
>SNQJ01S0140735.1:19715-31588 GCA_010110895.2 Picea sitchensis
TCTTTGACCTTTTGGGGCTTCAAGCCATCATATGGATGTCCTTCAACTTTGTAGAGCCATAAATCTCAAACCGTGAGGAGTTATGTGACATTCCACATACCACCGGAAATGGCATGACAAGAACTATCCATCTAGGATAGTTTCACCAACAACTTCATTGATCTTCATCTCATTATTACATATACAAGCATGGGTCCTCCAACCATTCTTCTAGGATAACTCAATCCACAAAGCACCTTTGCATGAGGGATTTCACTATAAGGGGACCACTTTGGAGTTCATCCATTTGTGAACCTTATCAATTATGATAAGACAATAATGATTCATCTTTGCATCAATTCACCACTGCATCATATACATCAACTATGTATTATGTATCAATGACAACTCATTGATCCATCTTCATCGATTGGTTTCCACTTGACATCTATCATTTTCATCAAGGATAATACATATACATTTGTTCATTAATAAATCAAGCCTATCAATAAATCCATCACTTGAAATCAATCAATGACATCAATCAATCAAACCATTGGCATCAATGACGACATGATCCAACACAATCTTCATATTTTGCCTTATTTAAACCACTTGTTGTTTTATTTCCTTCAGCATGTCAGGTCCAATTGTAATTATGTCCACTAGATTTCTCCAGTTGATTGGAATCTTTCACTGTCTACCATAGAGGACTTCAAAAGGGCTCATCTTCTAGGATTCTTGATAACCATTGTTGTAGGCAAACTCTACCAATGGTAGGTAGTCTTCCCACTTCTTAGGCTGATGTATTACATGCATCCTTAGCATGTATTCTACTATTTGGTTCAATCTTTCTGTCTGTCCATCAGTTTTGGGGCGATAAGTTGTTTTGAATAACAATTTTATCTCCAAGCCGACCATTAGGGATTTCCAAATGTTCGAAGTAAACTTGGTATCTCGGTCAGATACAATTTCCTTGGGCATGCCATGCAGTCTAAATATATCCTTCATGAAGATGTTGGAAATATCTATGACCTTGCAAGTTGATTTTACAAGAATGTAATGAGCATAATTACTCAGTTTGTCCAACACAACCATGATGGCATCATTTTTCTTGGTCAAATTTGGTAATCCGGTGATGAAATCCATGGAGATGGTTTCCCACTTCCATTATGGGATCGGTAGGGGTTGTAACAATCATGTTGGATGTCAGTGTTCCACCTTAACTTGTTGGCACTCTAGGCACTTAACTAGATAGTTAGCTATGTATTTCTTCAACCCAGGCCAATAGAATTGTTTCCTAGTGGTCGTGATCATATTCTGATATCCCATGTGACCAATATATGTTCTCTTATGTAGTTCATCCATTATGAACCTCTTCAAGTCGTCGCAGTTTGAAATATACAATATGTTTCTGTATGTTAGTAGCCCTTCCTCAAGCATTTGGTAGCCTTCATACTTCATCCCTGTAGGCTCCTGTCTTAGGTATGAGGTCACAATATTGAAGAATGCATCTATCTCTTGTGCATTTCTAAATATTTCCCTGACATCCATTTCACAGAAACTTACTACTGCTAGATGAATCGTTTTTATACTCCTGCTAAGGGAATCGATCACCTTATTTCCTTTCCTTTTATGTGTTTTATTTTGAAATCGAATTCACTTAGGAGAGCCATCCACCTAGCTTGCCTAGCATTGAGTTTTGGTTGACCAAATAGGTGTCTCAATCCACAATGATCTATCATAAGCACAAATATTCTAACCAAGATGTAGTGCCTCCACATTTTTAAAGCATTTACTATGGCAGCCAATTCTAGGTCATGGGTCGCATAATTGATCTCATGCTCATTTAATTTCTTGCACGTGTAGAAAATTACATGTCCCTCTTGCATAAGGACTCCTCCGAGTCCTTTCTTCCAGGCATCTGTACACACAAGGAAATCATTATCTAGGTTTGAAATCTTTAGCACGGGTGCATGGGTCAGGAGGTATTTCAGTTCCTAAAATATTTCATCACATTTCGATGTCCAAATAAATTTAATCCCCTTTTTCTGAAGGGCAGTGATTGGACAACAAATCTTGGAAAACCCTTTTATGAATCGTCTATAGTATCCCTCTAAGCCCATGAAGGATCTAATATTGGATATATCCTTCGGGGTAGGCCATTCCATAATAGATCTGATCTTGTCGGGGCCTACTGCCACTCATTCCTTAGAAATAACATGGCCTAGGTAATGGACTTGCTTCTGAAAGAAGTCGCGCTTGTTGAACTTAGCGTAGAGATGATGCTCTCTTAGTACTTGAAGTACGAGTCTAACATGTTATTCGTAATCCTCCCTGTTCTTGGAGTAGATTAGGATATCATCAATGAAAACCAATACAAATTTGTCCAGAAATTTACTGAGTACATTATTCATCAAGCACATAAAAGTGGCAGGGGTATTGGTTAACCCAAACGACACCACTACTAATTCATAGTGACCATACCTTGTCCTGAAGGATTTTTTGTGGATGTCTTCATCCTTAATATGGACTTGATGGTAGCTAGACCTTAAGTCGATCTTCGAGAATATGGATGCACCTCCCAATTGGTCGAACGGGTCATCTATTCTTGGTAAGGGGTACTTGTTCTTTATGGTTTCCTTATTGAGTTGTATGTAATCTATGCACAGTCGGAGTGTGCCATCTTTCTTTTTCACAAACATGATGGGTGCTCCCCACGGAGATACACTGGTTCAGATGTATCCTTTTTCCATCATCTCCTTTAGCTGTAGATTGAGCTCAATGAGCTCTGGCGTGCTCATTCTGTATGGCGTTCTAGATGTTGGTATCGCTCCCTGTGTAATATATCGAGAAGTCAATATCCCTCCTCGAAGGTAGACCTGGTACTTCTTATGGGAACACGTCCTTGTATTCTTTTAATATGGGGTGGTCCTCTAGGTTTGGTTTGTCATTCTCAAAAGATTCTAGAACATGTATGGCATATAAGGAACACCCCTTTCTGCAATACGTTTTCATTTGAAGGGATGATATTTGTCTCACTGAGACATGCTTCTGAATCCCTTGGAGGGTCATTTTTATCCCTCCTTCATTTACACATTCTAAAGTTTTATGATAACAATCCAATTTAGTTTTATAAGAAGGAAAACAAGTCATAAGATCCCAGGGGGAGTATGTTAAGGGTCACTTGGGTGGGCAATCCACCCATGATGAATTGACAGGATGGTATGACTTCTACCACTTTTCTTTTGGTCCCAGTGGTTAATTGCACTAACCATGGTTTAATATGTCTAATTGGTTGTAGTTTACACTTATCAATAGTCTGAGGGGCCACATAACTCAAATTAGAACCTGGGTCAATTAAAATAGAAACTAGATGGTCAGCGATCATACCTTCTAGCTCCACTACTGAAGCTTGGTGGTCGGCTTGATTATTGTCCAAGGTCGCATAGATTTGTAGCATGCTTCTAGTCGCATCATTGACTATGGTTTCTTATTGGATGTTGTATATTGTCTTACTTTTATGTTGTCTGTGTGGGAAGTCCCTCAATTTATGATCCTCTCCACAACCCCCAAATTTTAAGGGTTCCTTCTTTAGGTTATCAGTCTTTCCTGGGGCTATCTTAAAAGTTTTATTTACGCTTTGAGAGGGGAAATTTTGCTGATATACACTTCTAGTAGGAAGGATCCTTCTAGAATCTTTTATATATTTCTTTAACCTTGAGGATTTAAACCCGTTCTTCTGGAACCTCGAACTACTCCTCTTCTTCTAGTCCCCGTGAGGTCTTGTCTTATTCCCAAACTATTCATAACAATACCTCGCCTTTTGGATAGTTTCTTCTAATTTATTTGGTTCGTCGAACTCAATTCTGTCCCAGTAGGTATACGGTAACCCACTAATGAATCGCTGCATTTTTACCTTTTCCTCTTTTATGTAGGGTACATATCTCAGTAATTCAAGGAATTTATTGAAAAAATCATCTATGGTGAGCTTCCCCAGACGGAGTTCATAAAATTCTTTAGTCTTACCATCCAGGTATTTCTCTAATAGATACTTCTTCCTGAAGTATTTCTTGAATTGTTTCCATGAAAAGTCCTTCTCGTGGACTCCTTTAACATTTCTAAGGTCTTCCCACCATAAGGAAGCCTTTCCATTCAGGTTGAAGATGGATATTCGAAATTTCAAGTTTTCAGAGTAGTCATGGACTCTGAAATACTTCTTTAAACCAAGCAGCCAAGATTATGCCTCTTCTCCCTTCTTAATATCTCCGTCGAAAGAGGGTGGTTTGGATTTCTTGAACTCTTCAGGACCACAGGTTTTTGAATGTTTCTGTTTCTTTCCTTTCCTCTGAGAATGTGAGTTGGCCCTGCTACTAGAATCTCTTTCGGAGTTGTCAGCTTCCTTTCCAGAGGAATCTCCCAATGAGTGTCCATGGCCTCCAGGTTCTACCTTCTTCATGGTACTTCTCCCAATGGGGTCACTTATGGATTCATGTTTTCGAGTCTCGGGTGGACTCTGACTTCTCTTCTTGTGTCGTCGGTCCGCATGACTAATTGTGGGTTCGTGCTGCAGTTGCCTCTGTATGTCGGATAATCTTTGTAGGAAGATTGTGTTAATTTCTATTTGTTTCTCTTGCTACTTCATCAATCTCTCGTTGTCAGCCTTGAAACTCTGTAACTTGGCCCTGAGGCTCCTTACAGTTTTAGCCATATCTGGAGGGGTTTCCACTGCCCTCCTTTCATCAGATTATTCGTCTCTATTATGGGAGCCATCCCCCACTTCATGACACATCACCATCCTTTAGTCTTGGAGTTTTCCCGTGATTCATTGACTGCTCGAGTGTTGCCAAAAATACTTATTGTTAGCTAGCAATATATTAGTTTATGAACAATACACGGCTCAATGTCTTAAATGCATACACACAGTAGAAAATTTCATTATTTTCTTTACTAACATTTTTAAACTAGAATTTTTAAGAAAGAGGTAAGGTAGAGTGTCGTTCTTTTAAAAGTACTACAAATAGAATTTTTAAGTGACTCATCCATGAGCCCAAGAAGGTCAAGTGTTGTAACCATACTCTGATACCAATTTGTAACACACCCACGATGGGGCAAAGAAAAAAAATATATATATTTCGTCTTCCTTACAGGAGAAAATCCTCTTTCTCTCTATGGATTCTAATTTGGAGAGTCCAGGACTCAACCCAAACCTTCGGCCAAGATTATTCAAGTCTAAGTCAAAGGAGACCTTGAGACCATGTTAGTTTCACCTCAAAATCAGACACGGGCCCCTTTCAACTTTTGTTGTAGGTCTTATGATACTCGTGACCTTCTTCTTCGCACTTCGACGAAGTATCGGAGTTGGCGTTATTCCCTATTCTCTTGGCCTCTCCTCGTACGTGACCTTGGAAATGACCACATGATTGTAGGCACGGGCATGAGAAGTTTGGGGTCAAACTACTTTTGGGCCCACAATCCTCCTCAAGTCTCCATGTGTCCTCTTGACGAAACCACGGTTTGAATTGCGATCCGCCCTTGATATTTTAAAATTCACGCAACTCTTGTCCCCGCAATTCTATAGGATCATCGATCTTGTGATCTTGACGATACTATCTAAATCGATGATTTAGATCTTCCCCTCTCAAATCTACATACTAGATATTTCCCTCCTAGATCAACGGTTGTGATCTCTTCGCAATTCCGGACTCCGGGGTTTTGAAATCTCAAACCCTGCTTCTTCCATACTTCAAACTTCTGGAGCTAATGATCTACAGACACATGTCTTGCTCGATCAACGATATTGATTCCACATTGGGTGTTTGACCATTTAACCCAAATCATCGGTCCTCCAACCCTCTTCTCGATCGACGGTCGATATCTCCTTCGAGATTCCAAACTTTCGAGATCTCAAGTTTCAAGTCTTCTCCCCAACAACTTTTAACCAAAGGCCACAATCCTCTGACATGTTTACTCATGATCTGACGATTGAGGATTACTTCGGGTCCTCACCCGGAGCCCACATATTTTTGCCACGTGTCCCTCAAATCCGATGACTATGAATCACTTCGGGACTTCACCTGGAGTTCACGGATTTGTGCCACATGTCCTCTGAATCTAATGGTTATGGATCACTTTGGGACTTTGGGTATTCGAGGTTAGGAAATCTCATTTCTCAAACTAAGAACCCTACTACAATTCTCCAGGAGCCCTTGATCTATTGAAAAGTGTCCCCATGCCAATCGACGACTGTGATCAAGTTGTAGCTTTGTGTTTCACGACTTTGGAGGTTGGTTCACCTCTGNCGAGCATCCTATCGACAACTCACAACTACCCATGATCTAATGGCTCAGATCAAATCAATATTTCGTGTTTCACAAATTCTCAAAACTCCACCCTTTGACTTCCCTGAGTCGTGAATCATCGAAATGATGATTTCTCTCCACCTGTCCTATTGGATGGACGGTTCTGATGATTTCAGGACTTTGGAACCCCGTTCCTCTCATGTACCCTTAAAGATTATCATTAATGCACTTTACCTTGATTGGGCGACCACTATTCTTTTACACTCATATCGAACAGCTGAGATCTATTCTCCTCTATGCTTACTCCTCGTTATCTGGACTATTATCTGACGGTTCAGATCTTTCACAGTGATTGATCCAATGATCACTATAGCTCCTCCTCTTGAACTTCCACTTTATTCCCTGATTGGGAAGATATCGAATGTTTCAAGGTCTCAACCTTCGATTTACCTCCTGAGCTTACGAACTTGAGACAAGTTTTCCTCTTGGACCTCATCTGAGCTTTAGAAATGTGCTTATCTCTTCTGAGCTTGGTTCTTAGGGAAATTTGAATTCCCACATATTCTAGCGTTAATCTGCTCATGTCAGATCGAAAGTCCATGACCTTCCTTGATCCAATGGACCAGGTTACATCCCAACTTCATGTTTTGGGGATTTAGTTGTGCCAACATGAAAATATCCCGACGTGCAGATCCCCGATCTCACCAATCCGACGGTCAAGGAGGGTCCTGATAGATACTTAGATCTCCTGTCTAGATCACGTTGCAATTTCAGGTTTCGGGAGTTTAGTTGTGTCAATGTGTGAATCTCTCGATGTGCGATCTTTCGAAGACTGAAGGAGTCGAGGGGTTAACACATGCATCCCTTCTTTTAATCTAACGGTCACGACAGACCCTGGGTCCTCTCGAACGGATCTTATCCATTCATCTTCTAAATGAAAGGGTATTCCCTTTCGATACTTGAACCTCACTATTATTCCTAAGATTCATTAGCTCTGGAAGACTTAAGGGTTTTTCACTCTTCCTCTTGAAGGTAATGCTTGAAAGCGTTCTTCCACGCACTCCTTATGTTCATTCCTCAAATTTAGGACTTAAGATGATCTCGGTCTCTGCCCACCTTGCAGAGACTTGGTGCATACATGCACTACCTCTCTTTAGCTTATTGGACTATGTCCTTGCAGTGATTGCAGGGTTCAACCTCTGCAATCAGGAAGTACTCACATGACTCTAGGATGGTAACAAAATTCTCTGGGAAAGTGATTTTGAGGAATTAAGCTAGCGCATAAGGAAAATCAAGCAGATATGAAAGTTCTCAAGGAACAAACGCATACTTCTAACTTAATCATTTAGTACATAAACCATTTTGGGCATATAAATACAAGCATGCAATTCATTATTTCCAATTCAAATCACAAGGCATAAAGACACTTATCATAATCATAAGGTGTGATGTGAATGCTGAGAGGGGTGATCGTTTCCACCCAACCATAAGCTCAGTCACTGCTGATGGATTTATCACTGGCCACCCCCAAGCTTAGACCACGATACTTTGAGATTCAATCTCTCATTTCTAGCTCAACATAAGTTAGGGATGAAGGTTACTCTACTTCTCCCTATATAGGAATAGACGAGGACGAAGGTTACTATCCTTCTCCTGACTCTGTCTCCATCCCCTGTGATCAGAACTCACTTTTAAATTTCAATCCTTCCTCGAACAAGAGAGTTTTCTCTCTCATCTATGCATTCTTCCATAGGTCTCCCTCTATCCACCACGCTTCCTTTCTTGCCTCCCTCACCAATATTGTGTGTGGCTCGAATCCCCTAGTCCATGGTCGAGTCCAGAAGCCTTACTGATGGGCAGTCTGTACCATCCCTCATTAACTCTTGAGGGGGCCTTCCCACCTACTATCCTGACGAGAATTCATTCCTGGTCAGAGGGTTGTTCTGATATGAGAAAATTAATTCCAGCATGGTATTGGTTCGGTGGAGGTTAACACAACCATTCTTGGTCCCCTCCACCACCTTTCATAGCATTTTGTGGTCTCTTTCTCAGTACATCCCCTCTTTCAACAGTCATGAAAAACATGACCATTTTTCTATTAAAATAATTAGAATTTAAATTCATCGACCTTCTACACAAGTTCCATCAAATCAACCATTCACACTTTTAAGTTTTCCATAGTTCCTAGCCAATAAAGTTATATTTACAGACTGGGGGAAACAGGGCGTTATAGAAAGGCAGGGACTTATGAGTCCCCTATTCCTCCTTGGGAGGGCTCTTTAGTTCTCTAATAGAGAGCTCTTCACTTTACAATGGAAGAATGGAAAATGGTGCAGAAAAAAAATGCTTATTCCCTCAAGAGGTGAGAGGAATGGCCTATTGTAATGGTGCTTGAAGGCTTCAAAGAGAAAAGAGGATTCTCAAGGAAGAATTATTGCAGCGTAACAATATGTTGAAGATATTAATTTCTTAGTGCACCCATGGCTCTTATTTATAGCCTTCATACATGGAAAAATGTAATTGGTTCATAGTGTGAACAAAGGGCCTTTTAGGGAACCCTCTAGACCTTGACTAGAATCCAAGCTAGATTTCGCTCAAATATAAGTGTCAAATCGTGTTGGGGGTTGGTCCAAAAGTGGTTCAGGGGCTGAAAAGATCCATAAATGTGTCATTCATATAAGTGCATGAATTTTCTCGTGCACAGTCATTCGTTTTTCTCATAGTGTGCGTTGAGGCCTATGTTGGCCTATGTAGTTTGTGTGCGCTCCCTTTGGTGACTTTGCACATTCTAGTTTTTTACCCCAATTACATAGTTTTTTGCCTTTTTTGGTGGACTCAAGTGTTGTAGGTGAACTAATGGTTTCTGGCATTAATGTTTTCTTTAACTACTTTTGTGCAATGTTGCAGATGATTTTTCAGTGATAACACACGCGACAATACACATCACCCTTTTTCCACATTATTTGACACTGTTTCAACTAGCCTACAACCTCTCATTTCCCACATGTTTGTCCCACCATAGGAAGTGTACCCCTTCTCTACTCAACAATCCTTTAGTTGTCCCACATCCCTTTTACAACTTCAACAATAGGTCGGACAGAAAGTCTCAGAGCCCTGTAGCTATTTTTCAACACACCCACAAACAATTCTCAACAGTTTTCTCACTAGAGAGAATTCTCATGGGCATGACAACCCTATTGTTTAGCTCCAAAGATCAAGGGTTTACCCGATACCAACATCTTCCAAAAGATCTGAAGTACATGTACAAATATGGTAAGATTCAATGAGTGGATAATGATAATTACCCCCTGAAATACACTAAGTTCCTCCGATATATCTACATGCCCCCAACTTAACACTTGTCTTCATGGAAACCACATGAGCCCCCACTTGGGTACATGTTCCCCACTCTTGGAAATTAGGATAAGGTATCTCATGATTTAGACTCTAGGAAATATTAATACAATACTTTCTTAACTTAAGCCCCCTTGCCTTAGCTCCTCATCCTATACCCTTAGTCTCTTTTCCTAGACCCTTAGTTTCTTTTACCTTCTAGTGGAGTTTGATTCCCCCATACTCTCTTTTTTCTGGTTGGTCTGCAATAGTGATGTATTTTATTAATAATATGAGTGATACATATTACAATGATAGACTCGATGACCTTTTATCATCTAGGTTCTCTGGCCTAATAATCTCACAGGCACTTTGGCCTATACTATCCTGGCTCACCAGCCTATAAAACATATGTACATTTACAATTGGAGTTCAACCTAGGTGTTAGGGACCTAACCTCCCTAACCCCTCAAGTGGATAGAATAATATATTTCCATGTAATAAAGGTAAATATTAATAAGTCTTAGAAATAAGGAGGAATAAGTCAAATGTAAGAAGACCTAATAGAAGCTTCCGCTTCTAGAAGGATCTTCCTCTAGATTTTTCTTTTGGATAGATAGATTTAGTATAAATGGGAGTAGAGGTTATGAGATGTTTTGTCTTGAGAATTGTTGTAATAGAGATCTTCTCTGCTGGAGGTTGCATATAATTTGTTGTTCTGTTGTTGTTATCCATGTTGTTATCTCTGCAATAGAGGTTATGAGAAGTTTTGCCTTGAGAATTATAGTAATAGAGCTATGCTCTGCTCGAGGTTCCATATAATTTGTTGTTCCATTGTTATCTCTGCAATATTTTCATATTTTGTTTCTATATCAGTGTTGTTCTATGCATTATTTCTCTTTTTTGATAATATAATAGACATGGTATATTACAAGTGGTATCAGAGCACTTTCCTCCATAGAAAATTGTGGGTTAATTTTTTTTTCAGGGTAGAGACATATTCCAACGTCTTAAAGATACATAGATTTGGCGTTACGCGCATAAACCCACGGTTGAGGAGTAAAACATAAAGGAAATACAAGTTTTACTCATGAAATACATTCAAGTGTTACAAATTCATCAACCAATTTACACCCTCAAGTCTGTTTTCAACTAGTTGTTGAACCGCACTCCATGTCCTTCCTCCTCAGACCAACCAGATGTTTTTGATTCATCTCATTCTCTGAATTTTCAATCCAAATCCTTTCAACATGACCCCTGTCTTCCCCATGTTGAGGTCAATAAATTTGATGGCTACGATCCCACGAGTTGGGTCACTCAAATGGAGCGTTATTTTTCTCTACATGGTATTACTAATAAGTTGGCCAAACTTCGCTATGTTTTCCTCTATCTAGATCCTGAATGATGACAACGGTGGAAATGGAGTAAAAATTCATGTCGGGGGTATATTTCATGGACCCAGTTTGTTGCATAGATCTATGACCTCTTTGACACTAATACTCACTATGTACTTATTATGTACTTAACCAACATGTACTTATCATTCTCTACACATGCATTTTCAAAAATCAATATTTTCCTTCTTCTTGACATCATTATTTCCATTACTCTGTTTCTCTGACTGATTTCTTCGGTAGCCCATCCTTATGGGACTACTTTATCCTACAACTATTTCATTGTAATATCCAACAGTTCCCAAAATGTTCTTAACTTCCCGAAAAAATTATTTTACCTTTAAAATCGCCAAAATTTTATAAAAAGTATATAAAATCCTTAGAAATTTGAATATTTTAACAAAAATATCGCCAAACATTTATAGTTGACATATAAAGGACCAGTAACATTTTCCAAGGTTTCTACATTTCAAAATAAATTTCCATCCTTAAAATTATCCCTGGCCTTGACACTTCATCCATACACTTCCTATTACTTCTCAACCATGACTAGATTTACTTCCATTCAAATCATACAATAATATTACTTCACAAATAACCTCTGGCCAAGGGAATTCTTACCTAAACTCCCTTAAATTGATATGTAGCACAAATACACATAGTTCATACTTGCATAGTTGTCATTAAATGAATTTGATGCTAGCTGATTAGTTGGTATCAGTAGGAGATTCCATGCCTCCTTCACCAACCTCTTAATCAACACTTCAGCTTCATGTTGCTTCATTCATATGGATGACTTTCCTAAGAAACGACATCGTCAGTAGCACTTCCAGCCATTCAATAAACTCCATATTCATATATATAA
>SNQJ01S0140735.1:31593-42072 GCA_010110895.2 Picea sitchensis
ATATATATATATATATATATATATATACACACATTAACAAATCTACATTCACTAACGTATATCTATATGCACTAAGAATGTATCCTTAACATGCTTATAAATGCATATGCATTCCAACTTCTTATGCTATGTACAGTTATCCAACATGCGATATCATATTTTATGCTACAACAAGTGAAACAACCTCTTTCCGCATGTACAGTCCTCCTTGTTGTTCGTAGTTGTTCTCAATTCTCCCTAAATTCTTGTATCCTTTTATGCTCTTACTGAAATCATTGAGCATGATTTTTTTCTTCCCTGACCACTTTTCCAACCAACCCATTCTTTGCCACTTTTCATTTCTAGCCATATACTATGTTGATTCAAATCTTTTAGCATTCATCTCTTCTTGGATCTCTCAAATATGACTTATACATGACCCAATTGCATTTCCAACCATGCTCTCTTATTGACTTTGGATCTTCAACATGCATTTACTTTACTATACCAAACTGATTCAACTTGCCTTCTCTAAACACTTCAACTCTTGTGGTGCATGTACCATTCACTTCTCCTTCCTTACCCAATTTGGTCTCAAACTTGACTTGCATAGTCAAATTTTCAGCATACTATAATGATGCACATATGTCTTTTGTTCTAGCTTCATAGATACTAAGTGGAAGTAGTTAGCATTTCCCTTACTTTCCATCATAAACTTCATTGGTACTTCCATCCTTATAGAATATCACCAATGGCTCCCTCTAACTTGGGATGGGTTCTCTTTAGGCTCAATCTCTTTTGCATTCCATGTCAATCATAAAACCGGTTTCTTCTTCATGGTTCCTTATTGATTTCCCCTTAGAAAATCACCTCCATGCCTGAATTATTTTTGGACTTGTCATCTCAATCTACTTTGGGAATGCACTCAACACCTTTGGAAGGCCCCCATATATTTTCTATATGCATAAGCAATCCCTTCATTGTTGTCACAATTCTTAAGTGTTGTAAAAGACTCTGAATAACTTGGTATTCACCTAGTGGTTCGTTTTCAACTATATTCAATTACTCTTGAACTTTATCCAATTATGGAATGCACTTAGATTTATGTAATCCATATCCCACAAGTATGGTTACATACTTATAGAACCAATCTACTCATAATTCATTTCTTATGCATTTGTTCGCACTCTTTAGCATGCATGTTTTTTAGTTACTTCACCTTTGTAGTTATAACATTCATACCATGCTTACACTACACTACTTTGACCACAATATTGGAGGTATAACTGCATAACTAATCCTTGGAGATGATGCATCTTATGTCCATGTATACACTTCATCCCTTTTTATCAGAATACTAGCATATTGACTCATCCATGGCATACTCCCATGGTCATACCCCATGAAAATATCCTGGCATACTCATCCATGGTCATACTCCCAAGCTTGAGTTCAAATAAATCCTTCATCTTCCTATCATAATAACGCTTGGTCAAGTATTTCTTCTGAAAGTACTTCTAGATTCTTCCCTTCTCTATAGGAGATATATGACTCTTGGACTTGATTAATTATGTCTCCTTATCCATTTTATTTTCTATTCTATCCAAGATCTACAACAACTTGATTTTGAATCCATCTTGTTACTCCTTAGCCTTCATGACTACACCTAGATTCATATCTCAACATTATTCATTCCTAGATTTTGATCATCTTGTGAGGCATCCTTGACATAACACTCTTTGCTTGAGTGCCTCTGCTCATCTTTAACAAAATTTCAAATCCTTTTGCCATCTGTCCAAACCACCTTTAATGACTCTATGATTTTGATCTTCATTTGCACCCAATGTATGTGCATTAGCATGAACTATAGATGAGATTTCTTACCTAGCATCCATAATTGGTATGCATATTTTTCAGCTGGAATTTGTTTTACAAATTAGAGTTCCATTGAAGCTCTTTCATATTGCTCATGGAGTCTAGATGTCTTCATTTGGAAGCTTTCTTAAGCAATCAAATGTACTTTTTTTTGAATAATTTTCCTTGCATTGCTCCTCTTATCTGCAAACATCCCTTGCATTTTCTATTTTTTATCTGCAACCTTAACATCCATAAGATATGCATACAATAACATTTGTTCGCTGAAACCCATAACATACAACTCAACTTCGGAAAGTATGCACACTTTTTTTAAGACCACTAGAAATATTATTTCTAACTTCCTATGAAATTGATTGCTTAATGCACATTCTGGGTGGATATATGGTACCCAAGAACTTTCCAGCGATTTCTTCCTTGCTCAATTTTGAGTCTTGAGTAGAAATTTATTGATCGCAAAGGTAATGAAGGAATGTCCACTAGCACTTGCAATATAGCTTCAATTTTCATCGATCATTCAATCATTCCTTCAGATTTAATTTCAGCCATCAAAACTATTATCACTAAAATTTCATCCGCAAATGGTTACAAGAATTCAGCATCTCCAAACAATTATGAGGTCACCCATGGACCAAAATTACCACAAAATCATTTCCAAAGGGTCAAAAACTATACAACCAGTGACAAAACTAAAGTGTGTTATGACTACACAAGGAGAGCGCGCACATGCGCAAAATAGAAACGCAGGAAAAACGCACATGCTCTCGATGCATGATTGTGTCGCTAAAAGCCATGCACATCTGAGAACGACACATTTATGACAGTGGTCGGCCTCCCACCCACTTCTGGTTCAACTTCCAAGTTGATTTGACACTCAAATCTGGACTGGATCCAACTGTGTGGCTGGTCAAAGACCTAAAAATGCCCTAATTAGCCTCTTTCCACACTACAAGCTGGTTGCACAATACCTCAAATAAGTGTTATAAAAAGGCCACGGGTGCACTTCATTTTTTAAGGAATTCAATAGCAAAGTTATGCTACTACTATTCTCTTGAGGAATCTTCTATTCTCATCAAGAGTATACTAGCACCATTACATTGGGCAATCCATCTCACCCCTTGAGTGGATTAGAAAAGAATTATTTCACCATTTTCATTCAAAGTTGTAAGAAGAGCTTATTTGTGGGGGTCCAAGAGCCCTCCCTTGGAGGAAGAAGGGACTCATAATCCTCTTTCTTCTTGGTGTTTTCTTTCACTAATATCAACCTTACCATTGGTGACATGAGTCTTATTGTTTCTTTTGTTCTTATGTCCCTATGCTCATTAGTTTAATTGTTATTTTATTTCTTAGTTGTTCTTTTATATTTCTTTCTCTAACCCTTTTCCTTACAGTTGTCCTTCTTAGAAAACCCAACTAAGCTTGCAAGAACCTCTGTTTTTCTCACTAAGGTGACAAAAGAGGCGCAACAAAAAAATTTCACCCCTAATTAGAAACTTTTCTTAAGTTTTTCATGGGTTCATAACCCATTCTTTATTCTTATTACTTTTCTATAGCCTACGAAATGCACCCTCATATTCTACCACCTTCATTTTCCACCCAAGTTGACCCACAAATGTGTTAAGTCTTTCACAATTCCTCCCTTGTATATTTCCATACTTAGAAAATTTTTCTCTTTGTCGCGAGTTCGTGAGTCAATTTTATTCTTGTTTTAAATTTCCACATCCTCAAAACTCCATCGTCATTTTCCACTATATCCATTTTACACCCATACTTAGAAACGCTTCTACGTATTTCACCGTGGGTCTACGAGACATCACGAGCCATCAGATCTCTCTCCCTTTGGGCCATCTTATCTGTGACAAGTGGCGACCTCCTGGGTGATCCAATATATGACAAGTTTCAACCTCCTAGGTCTTCCAATCTGTGACAACAGATGACCTCCTAGGTTGTCTAATTGATTCCTTATACTTGGCCATTTTTCCATATATCACTGTGAGCGATGGGTCTACGACATTTGCATGATTATTATATATGTAACCTCATCCATTGAATCGAATCTGAATAATTAACCATTTCTAGAGACATCTTAGTCCAATCAACTCTTGGTACTTAGTCATTTTCAAGATCTCATAGTGGGTTTACGCTCATTTCTTCACACTCTCAATTCTCCGTCATGCTCACTATCTTCACAATGTATTGATACTTAGTCAATTATTGAAGTCTCACCACGGTTCTAGAGTCAAGGTTCTATAGAACAGGTAGGCTCCCCACCATGTGGCTCCACATCACCTGTCACCTACCATATTGGCCATCGTGTATCTACCACTATGGCCTTTCCACGTGACAATACACATCACCCTTATGCCACGTCATTTGACACTGTTGCAACTAGCCTACAACCTCTCATTTCCCACATGTTTGTCCCACCCCAGGAAGTGTACCCCTTCTCTGCTCAACAATCCTTCAGTTGTCCCACTTCCCTTTTAGGGCTTCAACAATAGGTCAGACAGAAAGTCTCAAAGCCCTGTAGCTATTTTGCAACACACCCACAAACAATTCTCAACAATTTTCTCACTAGAGAGAATGCTCATGGGCCTAACAACCGTCTTGTTTAGCTCCAAATATTGAGGTTTAACCCAATACCAACAGCTTCCAAAATATCTGAAGTACGCGTACAAATATGGTAAGAGTAAATGAGTGGATGATGAGAATTGCCCCCCCACTAAGTTCCTCCAATATATCTGCATGCCCCCAACTTAACACTTGCATGATGGAAACCACATGATCCCCCACTTTGGATTACGTTCCCCACTCTTGGAACTTAGGATAAGGTATCTCATGATTTAGACTCTAGGAAATATTAATACAATATTTTCTTGACTTAATTCCCCTTGCCATAGCTCCTCATCCTATACCCTTAGTCTCTTTTCCAAGACCCTTAGTCTCTTTTCCCTTCTAGTGGAGTTTTATCCACCCAATACTCTCTTTTTTCAGGTTGGTATGCAATACTCGTGTATTTTATTAATAATATGAGTGATAAATATTACAATGATAGGCTCGCTGACCTTTTAGTATCTAGGCTCTCTGGCCTAATAATCTCATAGACACTTTGGCCTATACTATCCTAGCTCACTAGTCTATAAAACATATGTACATTCACATTTGGATTTCAGCCTAGGTGTTAGGGACCTAACCTCCCTAACCCCTCAAGTGGGTAGAATAATATATTTCCATGTAATAAAGGTCAATATTAATAAGGCCTAGCAAGAAGGAGGAATAAGTCAAATGTAAGAAGACCTAATAGAAGCTTTCACTTATAGAAGGATATTCCTCAATATTGTTATTTTTGATAGATAGATTTAGTATAAATAGGAGTATAGGTTATGAGAAGTTTTGTCTTGAGAATTATTGTAATAAATCTCTGCTCTGCTAGAGGTGTTCCCCTCGAAGAGGCAAGTGAGCCTTGTTTCCTATCAATAAAGGTGTAATTATGGTGTTGTGGTTCCTTATAATTTCTTGTTCAAATGTTATCTCTGTAATATTTCCTTATTATGTTGCTATCTCAGTGTTATTCTTTGCATTTTTTCTCTTTTTTGATAATATAATAGACCTAGTACCTTACAAGTGGTATCAGAGCATTTTCCTCGACAGAAAATTGTGGGTTAATTTTTTTTGTTTTTATGGTAGAGACATATTTCGGTGTCTTAAAGATACAGATATATGTCATTATGTGCATAAACCCACGGTCAGGGAGTAACACACGCAGGAAATACAAGTGGTACTCAAGCACACAAATATCGGCCACCCTTGTAACCTTTATTGGTACCCCTTTGAGTGGTAGTGCATCAGCCAACACCTGTATACAGATCAACCTAGATCTCCTGAAGCCCTATATAGATAAACCGATTGGGCACCTGACTGTTATAGTTCCATTGAGAACAACACTTGGGAAGATACTCTCTAGTACCTCGGTAGTCGGGTAGTATGGCTAAGGGAATGAGCTAGCCTCCTTAGTTGGTGCCCTGAGATATTGGGTCGAGTACTACTGTTGGACCCTGCACATATATCAGAGAGATATAGAACATGGAAAACCCTTGTCTGTAGACACCTTGGATACCCTAACCCTTGGGAAGGAAACATAAACAAATCAGAGAACACCTATTGCTGCACAATTGTGCCTCCTACATTCTGGTTGCGAAATTACTACATATTTCTTCCTGTTAAGAATTTGGGAATTTCAACAATGCCATATTCTTCAGCTTAGATTATAACTCAATTCCAACACCAATTTGACACCATGGATGTCAAATTCATGAACCAATTTAACACCCTCTAGTCTGTTTTCAACCAGCTGTTGAATGACACTATGCGTCCTTCCTCCTCAAACCAACCAGATGTTGTTGATTCATCTCATTCTATGAATTTCCAATCCAACTCCTTTCATCATAATCCTTTTCTTCCTCGCGTCGAGGTCAATAAATTTGATGACTCTAATCCCACGGCTTGGGTCACTCAAATGAAGCGGTTGAGATATCCTTTGTGCATCCTAACCTCCAAGATGTCCTCTCCAAACATCAAGTTTTTTTTTCCAGTCCTCAGGGACATCCACCTTCTCGTGGTGTTCATGATCATTCCATCCCCCTTGTTCTTGGTAGTGTTCCTCCCAATGTTCTCCCTTATTGTCATCCCTTTTCCCAAAAGAATGAAATTGAGAAAATAATGCAGGAGTTGCTCCAAATGGGTGTTATCCACCCCAATACCATCCTAAGAATATTGAAGAAATGCAAGATTGACCTCGTCCCAAGACTATCAAAAGATTGTGTGGTTTTCTAGTTTAACAGACTATTATCGCAAGTTTTTTTAGAATTATGGAAATATTGCGTCACCTCTCACTGCTCTCCTTAAAAATAATTCTTTCACTTGGAATCCCGCAGTTGATCAGGCCTTTCAAGCCTTGAAGGCAGCTATGTGCACTACACCTATCTTGGCCCTTCCTAATTTCACCAATACCTTTGTCCTAGAATTTGATTCCTTCAGAAGAGGAATTGGAGCAGTCCTTATGCAAGAGGGCAGACCTTTTTCCTTTACCAACAAACAATTGTCAGAGCACCATTTGGGCCAATCAATCTATGAAAAGGAAATGTTTGTTATTTTGCATGTTGTGGATCTCTGGCACCCTTATGTCTTGGGTAAACGCTTCCAAATTAAGACAACTCATCAAAGCCTCAAGTATTTTCTAGAGAAACAACCTTCCTCCCTAGTGAAACAAAAATGGGTGACTAATCTCTTTGGATATGAATATGAGATCATTTACAAGGAAGGCAAAGAAAATGTGGTTGTTTACGCTCTTTCACAAAAATATGAAGATGAAGGGTCCATTTTCTCCCTCTCCTTCATTGTACCATATTAGCTCCAAGTTGTTCACCAGGACTAGCTACAAGATCCTAAAATTTCACATCTGATCCAACAATTGCAAGCCAATTCTCTAGTTTCCCAGGGTATTCTTGGCACAATGATGAGCTTCGCTACAAAGGTTGTTTGTATTTAATTAAAAAGTCACAACTTAAATCCATGGTGCTTTCTGAGCTTCATGCTACACCCACATAAGGGCACTCAGGGTTTACCCAAACCTATGATTGGGTCAAACGTTCTATTTTCTAGGATGGTATGAAAAATGATGTTTGCACTTTTGTGGCAAAATGTGATGTTTGCCAACGCAACAAGTGAAAAATAATCAAATATCCTAGAACACTACAACCACTTCTGATTCCAATGTTATTTGGAGGGACATCTCTATGGATTTTATTGTGGAATTACCTAAATCAGGAAATAATCCAGTCATCATGGTGGTCGTTGATCGTCTTTCCAAGTATGCTCATTTTTGTGCTCTTCAACACCAATTTACAGCATCCACTGCGGCTCAAATTTTCATGGATCATGTCTTCAATATTCATGGCATGCTTCATTCTATTGTTTAAGATCGAGATCCCACTTTCACCAACAATTTTTGGCAAGAACTATTCAGGCTACAGGGCACCCAATCGCCTATCATCCCTAGACTGATGAAGTTGTCAACAGGTGTTCGAAGACATATTTGATGTGTTTTTCCTCTTAAAATAAAAATCAATGGGTTCAATGGTTACCATTAGTTGAATGGTGTTACAATGCTTCTTACCATACAATTACTCGTATGACTCCTTTTGAAGCATTATATGGACAAAATCCACCTTTTGTTCTCTCCTACATGTCATGTGTCTTGAAGGCCTATGCGGTTGACCAAATGCTTAAAGTTCAAGAGGCTATTATCCATACCCTCAAAGAGAATTTGGTCATGGATTAGAATTTCATGAAGAAACAAGCAGATCAAGGTCACTCATAATGTCAATTTGTTGAAGGAGACTAGGTATTTCTTCGATTGTAACCTTATAAGAAAACTTCACTCAAGGTCGAACATTGTCAGAAATTGGAGCCCAAATTTTATGGTCCTTATACAGTTCTCAAGCGCGTGGGAGAGGTGGCCTATCAGTTAGCTTTTCCCATTCCTTCTAATATCCATCCTTTTTTTCATGTCTTCTGCTTAAAGAAGGTGATTGAAACTAAGTGCCAAACTCAAACCAGCCTTCCTGAGTTGGATGAAAAAGGATCCATCTGGTTGTAGCCACAAGCATTTTTGGACCAATGTGAGCATTGTCTTCATCAATGCATCATAAAGGAAGTGTTAGTCCAGTGGAAAGATACAACTCCAATATATTCCACCTCGGAGCCAGCTACCATTCCACAATAATTTTCTCATCTCAAGCCTTGAGGACAAGGATGATTTTAAGGGGGAGGGAATGTTAGGGACCTAACCTCCCTAACCCCTCAAGTGGGTAGAATAATATATTTCCATGTAATAAAGGCCAATATTAATAAGTCCTAGCAATAAGGAGGAATAAGTCAAATGTAAGAAGACCTAATAGAAGCTTCTACTTCTAGAAGGATCTTCCTCTAGATTGTTCTTTTGGATAGATAGATTTAGTATAAATAGGAGTAGAGGGTATGAGAAGTTTTGTCTTGAGAATTGTTGTAATAGAGCTCTGCTCTGTTGGAGGTTGCCCACTCGAAGAGGTAAGTGAACCTTGTTTCCTATCAATAAAGGTATAATTATGGTGTTGTGGTTCCATATAATTTGTTGTTCTGTTGTTATCCCTGCAGTATTCCCATATTTTGTTGCTATCTCGGTGTTATTCTCTGCATTATTTCTCTTTTCTTCTAATATAATAGACATGGTACCTTACACTGGGGGTATTACAAGTGAATCCTTTGTTGCTTGGTTTCACTGATTCTAATTTGTCTGGTGACCTTGATGACTAGAAGTCTACTTGAATTTATGTTTGCAGTCTTCATTTCAAACCTATCACTTGGGCTTTACGAAGCAAAAGGCCTTTTTTCTTTCTTCGGTGGAAGAACATTTTTGAGCCAAAATTAATGCAAGTCAAGAAGCCTTGTGGATTCAATAGATCATTTTAGAGTTTGGATTTTAGTAGCAACATCCAACCACAATTTTGTGTGACAATCAGAGTGCCATCAACTGCACCAAAGATCTAGTTCAACATCAATACAACAAACACATTGAGATACACATGCACTTCTTCAAAACACTTATTCAACAATATCAAAATGTTTTTTTCCCCTACAAATGATCATGTTGTAGACATTTTCTCAATCTCTTATAAAAGACAAATTTTCCAAACTTCGATCTATGTTAAGAGTTCAAGAAGTTAGTATAAGGAGGTATTGTGTCACCTTTGTAAATCCTTAAATTATATCCTAAGTTGCTCGTAAGGGAGTATGTTAGGATATTTAGACACTTAAGATTTAATTAATATCAACTTGGTCTAATGTGTCTTTAAGTAAAGTGTCTTTATTTAATATGCATTTGTAGGTATGTAATCTAATGGTCACGATATGTTTTAGACATAAAGTGATCTTACGGTTCATATTTTTCTCCATACTAATGACCATATTTATTTGTGGTTTAACACCCAATTGGTCCATAATCTCATCATCTACATTTATATCTTATTTTCCATTCTATAGTCTTGTGATCTCTTCTTCCTTTTCTTCTAATTGAGTCTTACTACTTTCTTCTAGTTCTTTGAACATTTCTCTTAACTTCAAGATGTGATTTTGACTCTACTTGAGAAACTTTTTAGTGTTATCCAAAAGATAGTTATAGTCTATATAATAGTGGTCATTGCTATATTCATATAGACCTCTTTCAACTTTCTCTTTAAGCTCCAATAGTTTTTCCTCTACTTCTTCCATGGGATAACAATCAATTGATTTTATCCAAACTACTTCTAGATTTTCTTCTTCACTTGTAGAGAAAAATTCAACATCATCACATTTTGAATTATTTCAATCAAGGGTTTTTGTATATTCTTTACCTTCATCTCTTTTGTCAACATCATCACGTCATTCTTTGTCTTCATTTGAATTTTCTTCAAGATATTCCTTTTTGCCAACATCATCACTTTTAGAAATAATGCAACCAAGAGTTTTTGGAGATTCTTTACCTTCATGTGTCTTGATGGAGTTGTCTTCAATGTCTTTCTTCTCCTTCTTGCTTTGATATGTCTCCTC
>SNQJ01S0140736.1:8952-19909 GCA_010110895.2 Picea sitchensis
GGAATACTATGAGACCAGAGAAAGCATACATGTCATTGATTCAAGAAAAGTTCTGACATATGGTGAAATACAATATTTTTGTGCATGGAAAAGTACAACTCCTCATATTACAACAGTTTTCACGATCATAGTTGTAGATTTTCCTCCAACATATGGAGTTGTATTAGGAAGGAACTTGTATTCATTAATTAGAGGATATATTATGAATGATGGAAGTTGCATGATGCTTCCTAATAAATATGAGACTATGGTCAAGGCTCCTCGAGAAAATATAAATCCCATATCATTCAAAAAGAAGGATAATGAAGTAATGTAGAATTATATTGATGTTGGAATTGGAAATTATGTTGTTCTTAGTAAAGAGAAAATAAACCCTCTTAATCATGATGAAAAGAATTATTTCCAAGGTTTTTGAAAAATGTCATTTGATGGAGATTATTTTAAGTCTAGAAATGGAGTTGGAATCATTTTTAAAAGTCCTCAGTCTGGTATATATCCACATGCAATCATTTTGGAATTCCTGTGTACCAATAACAAAGTAGAATATGAAGCATTGATCCAAGGAATGATTCTTGCTCTCCAGATGAGAGTAGAAAATATGGTGGTAAGTGGTGATTCAAAATTGGTTATCAATCATGTCAAGAAGAAATATAGAATCGAGAAAAAAAATTAAAACATTATGCAAAAAGAAAATGTGAACTCATGGATTCATTCAATGCTTTCAATATTTATTTATTCTCTTATAGAAGAACCAAAAAATTGATCCATTGGAAATAGTCACATCTCTTTTCAATTTAGATGATTCCCAAAATCAAAGTACATTTCATGTCAAGAGAATTTTCAGACCTTCAATACCTAATAATCGAGATTATTTGCAAATCTTTGAAAATGATGAACATGTTTCAAATTTCTTCATAGATCATGATTCAATTATTTCAAATGATTTAGAAGAAAAACAAGATTTTCACAAAGAGCTTGGTGATCAAAATCTTGCAAATTTTTCTAAGGATTGTGTCCGTTTGGAATATATTTTTACAAGAGATGACCAAACAAAAATATCATATCCAAAAGAAGAGGCATCTGTTAGGAAGGTACAAGAGTGACAAAAAATAAATATTGGTACTCCTCATTATCCAAAGTATGTAAATATTGGCACTATCTATACAATTGAAGAAAATGATCAATATACTCCATTGTTCAAAGAATTTGATGACATTTTTTCTTGGACTTATCATGATTTGAAGGAGTATGACAAGTCTATTTTCTAGCACATTATACCGCTTGAGGAGGGATCAAATCCTGTTAAGAAAAAATTAAGAATGATAAATCCCAAATTGAAGCCCTTGGTAAAAATGGAATTGAGAAAATTGAAGAAGGATGGTATAATTTTTTTAATCATACATTGAGAATGGATTTCAAATCTTGTTGTATTTAGGAAAAATAATGGAGAAATTTGTTTGTGTTGACTTCAGAGATCTCAACCGAGTAAGTATTAAAGATAACTACCCACTCCTAAACATGGAGATGTTACAACAGGACATTGGTTATGATTTGATGTCCATGATGGATGGTTTTTCTAGATACAACCAAGTGCTTGTTGCTAAGGAGGATAGACCAAAGACTGTCTTTGTTCCACCATGGGAGACTTATGCTTATATTTTCATGCCTTTTGGGTTGAAAAATGTTGGTGCGACTTTCAAAGGGAAATAGACAATGCTTTTAAATATTTGATTGGGAAATTTATGGTAGATTATCAAGATGATCTAACTATTCACTTGAAACTAATGGAAGAGCATATCAAACATCTTATACATGTCTTTGAACGTTACAAATTGTATGGTATATCCTTAAATCCTAAGAAGTGTTTATTTGCGGTATCAGAAGAAAAGTTGTCGGGTCATATAGTGAGAAAATAAGGCATATACATAGACCCTGGAAGAATTAAATTCTGTAATGATATGAGTCCTCCAACATATAAAAAGGGAGTACAATCATTCTTTGTAAAGATAAATTTTGTGCGAAGATTCATCCCAAACTATGCTACACTTGTAAAGCCAATCAAAAAATTGTTGAAGAAAGACCAAAAAATTGAATGGAATACAAAGATTCAAACAACATTTACAAAAATAAAGCATGTAATTACTACTACTCCAGTCCTTGTTAGCCCAAATTTTGATAAATATTTTATATTGTATTCATTTTCCTCAGAAGAGATTATTGCCTCCATATTGACACAAAGGAATTCAAAGGGAGAAGAATTGTCAATCCTTTTTATGAGTAAGACATTGCATGATTATAAACTGAGATACACAAAAGTTTAAAAAAAAAAGCCCTCTCTTTGGTTAAAGTAATATCACATTTTAGAACATGTATTTCTTCATCTCATGTCATAGCTTATGTCCCGACCTCTCCAATAAAAACGATGTTTAATCAACAATTTAGAGAAGGAAAATGAACAATTTGGCTCGCTAAAATTCAAGAATATGATATTGAAATCAATCCCCTAAAAGAATTCAGGGGACAAGGATTGTGTAGATTAATGATAGAGATTGATGCAATAAATAAAGATATATCAATTTCATCATGGTCATCTTTGTCAACATTTGAATGGAATAGAAACATTATATTTTATTTAAATTCTGGGAAGTTCCCTATTGGAATGTCTTCCAAAGAAATAAGATCCTTAAAAAGCAAGGTCGATCAATATGTATTAGTCGTTGAAGTTTTATTTTGAAGGAATTTTGATGAGATTTTATTGTGATGCATCAATTGCACGAAGGATCAAAATGTTTTACAAGAATTTCACGGAGGTGTTTGTGGAGGACACTTTGCACCCGCATCAATTTCCCATAGAATCATGAGAGTAGGTTATTATTGGCCAACCATATTTAAGGACTCTTACTCAATGATCAGAAAATGTATCTCTTGCCAAAAACTTTCAGGAAAAATGAAGAAAAAAGCAATGGCATTACAACCTACAATAATTGAATATCCTTTTACACAATGGAACCTGGACATTATTGGACCAATCAATCCCAAGTCCAGTAAAGATCATTCATATATCCTCATTGAAATTGACTATTTTACAAAATGGCAAGAAGTTGTAGCTTTGAAAAAGGTCGATTATGAACAATTGATTATTTTTCTCAAAGATAATATTCTGTCAAGATTTGGAATTCTTGAAAAATCTATAACTAATAATTGATCAATCTGCATTGGTTTAAAATTCACAAAATTATATGGGGAATATGATATTATTATGGTACAATCATCAAATTACTATCCCCAAGGGAATGGTTTGGTTGAATATACTAATAAAACATTTATCAATATCTTTAAAAAGACAATTGCTACAAATAAGAAGAATTGGCATTTGAAACTAATTGATGCATTATGGGATAGAAGACTCACTCCGAAAGATAGTACAATATTGTCACCATACACATTAGTATATGGAAATGAAGTAAAGATATACATTCACCTGGAATTGAATGCTCTAACTTATGTTGTGAACAATGAGGATATTGGAAAAGTTTCTCCCCTCCAAAGAAGGTATTATGAGTTGATGCATTTGGAAGAACAACAGACCCAAACATTGAAAAGAATAGCTCAAAGACAATAGAGTGTCAAAAAACATTTTGATTAGAACACAACTACAAAAGATTTTCAAAAGGACTAGTTGGTTTTACTATGGAACAAAGCATAAGAAAAACCTTCCCTACACAAAAAATTTGAAGCACTTTGGATTGGTCCTTCTGTGATTGAAAATGTTTTTGGGTACGATTTTTATTTGTTGAAAGATGTGAAAGGCACAATGCAAACATTGTCAGTTAATGGGAAACACCTTAAACATTTTTTCTCCTAAAAATTCCCAAATCACAACCTGTATATAGCTTTTCTCCTTATGTACATTCTTGTTAAGTCTTTTGTGTTTCTCATTTTTATTTTCTCAATTGACTCCATCGCCCAATGTCCAATTTTTTTTTTCTTTCATTTTCTGGATTTTGGATTCTCAGAAACTCGCAGGGGGTTACTATCCCACAGTTGGAGCCAGTTGTTGAACTGCATGTATTGATAAATGTAATGCAATTTTTCTTGTATACTCATTTCTTAATTTTCCTCCATACTTAGAAAATTTCAAAATCATTGTGGGTTCCTAATGTATTAACTTACTACGCCTAACTTCTGTGACCCACATAATACTCACTTAATTTTCATGACCCTCATTATGCACCTACACTTATTTTATTTTATTTATATTCATTCGCAGGTACAGAGCACTATCACGACTCTCACGCTATCTTGCTTGTCTACTCCTTCGTTGTCCTGCTAGTCTGCTCATTCTCTTTTCACAATCCTTCCATCATCCTGTCTGTATGTTTGTCCACTTTTATCGATCCTTCCATCATCTCGCTTGTCCAATCGTCTTCATGTCCCGATCCTTCCATCATCCCTCCGTCTTGATCCTTACATTACCCCGATTACCATGATCGTCCATTGTTCCGCTCGCCCACTCTCCCGATCGTTTTTCACCTCACGACACTTTATGTATTTTCTTGTCTTGTTTCCCAATTAATTCTTTTTTTTCTGGAAATGAATACCACTCGTATAAATGTCAATATCGTTATTAATGACGAGTTTCTCGAGACAAATTCCCATAAATGTTAATACCAATTAGCATTTAAATTTTTTGAATTAAGAACCATGGAACATGTTAAAATAAACAAGTCTATTTCAATAATATCAATTTGAAAGAGTTGTTCATTAAGTCTGTCACCTTGGCTAAGTATGAAAGCTTGAAAAAAAGTGTAGTTCTACAAAGACACTATCAACCTTTTGGGATGAAAAGACCACATATTCCATTGGTCACAAGCCCACAAGTATTATTCTACATTGCCACCCACGGAAAAGAATTCTAACATGATTTGGACATCAGGAATTGCATCAACAGGTTGTGTTCTAGAAGTTTATGATTTCAAGGCACTGATTTCATGGTGTATTTACAATCTTGATAAGGAACGAATAATTATTCAATTACAGGGAGAATCGCCCATCTCTTTAGCTCCTTTAACTCTTAAGAGGATGTTCGGGCTCCCTGAAGCAACAATGGTTTTTAAGAGCGTAGAAGCTAAATATTTCCTAAGACGAAGAAAAGAGGATTCAAAATCCTACAGGATTACCTTGAAGACCCAACAATTTTTCCTGAAGACCTCTCAAATATTCAGGTATGTTCACTAAAAAACGCATATCGATAAATGGCATGGTTATTCACCAAAAAAATTGGACAAGAATCTAAGGCTGTGATTCCTAAGCTTGCTTTGTACACATTGTTTTTCTCAATTCACAAGAATTCCATATTTGACTGGGAAAGGATTATTTCAAGTGATTTATCTTTTCAGTTGGAAAATTTTCACAAATAATAAA
This sequence comes from Picea sitchensis, assembly GCA_010110895.2. Classification (NCBI taxonomy): domain Eukaryota; kingdom Viridiplantae; phylum Streptophyta; class Pinopsida; order Pinales; family Pinaceae; genus Picea; species Picea sitchensis. Next base: position 14,377 of record SNQJ01S0140736.1, read on the forward strand.
AAGTTTTACATGTCGTCATATTTGATTTTCATCGTGAGTTAATGTCAAGTTGGCCTACCGTTAGCCAAAAGGGTTAACTGTAAATTCGACCTTGTACAAATTTCGTACCCTGCACTCTCTAAACAAAAAGTCATTTATCACTTCTATGAAGTACACAATGCTTTTATTTCTTCTTTCAAAAAGTTAATCCATGAACCTAGTACATCAAGATTATCCCTGGAAGTTGCATCTTTCTTAGATGGGAAAGGAATTTTTGAAGCCATAGAAAATTTTAGTGATATCAGACTCTACTATTCACATGAGAAACCTTCATACCTACCATACTCTGTTTCTGATAAAATATTTATAGTTGAGATATGTAAGCAGTGTAAATTTTGGGAAAATTTATTTAACAAAAAAAAGGAAAAAATTGTTTGTCCCATTACCATGGAAAATTGGGGAAATAAATGTAAAAGGCATTGCCCATCTTAATGAAATATCGACTCAATTTTATTTATTTAATCTCAAAAAGGAAAATGAAATCAAGGGTTTTAGCCCTAATCAATTATTAATGACACACATGACATCAGTAGGATATAATGTGTCGTTTGCCAAAACATTCTTATTTGGTGAAGAAGAAGGTGAGTCGTGACAGTCAAAACCCTCAAGGGTTACCTGGGGAAAAATTGCAAGAAGATATTGAGACAATAATCGGTACAAATGATCAACACAGACAACAAGGAAGGGTTGTTAATGAAATAAATTCACGGTCCCCAAATGATTCTAAAAAAAATGACCTATCTAAAGGAAAACCCCAAAGTTTAATTCAAGAATGGAGAAAGTATTTGATTGATAACTCTGATGAAAGATGAGAACAAAAACCTCCTTTGTCAATAAGAGGGAGTTGAAAAGCCACATAAAATCCTAATTGTCAGTAAGAGGAAGAGAGGTACAAATAAAGAGGAAGAAAATGAAGAAATACATGGAAATGAAATTGACCTGGAAGACATGGAACTCGACATTAATGTTGAAGAAATGGAAATTGTAAGTGAAGAACAGAGACTGCAAGAAAGTAGAATAGTTACAAGAGAATTGGATACTCAAGAGAAAATCATTTTTGAAGAAGAGTGTCTTACCCTGCATCATGCCACATTCAAGAAAAATTCAAGAAAGTCTCTCATTGAAAAGATCAATTCAAAAAATAAGAAAATTCAAGAAAAATAGAATTCAAAATTTGAGTCTCAAGGGGTTCCACCCTCCAAAGTCATAGAATTTCATGAGGTCACAACAAAAGATTTAAAATCTTTAATCGGAGATATATAAAATGAAAATGCAATTTTAAAAGATAAAGTAAGAGAATTGAAAAATTCCCTAATGCCCCCCAGCACTTTTTGCTAGTCTTATCGTCACCATACAGTCGTTGAGAACTCTTGAAGGAAGACCATAATCAATATCAAGAATAAAAGGAACATCAAGTTTTCTAGTTGTTATCAGGAGATATGTCGGTCATAACATTCAAAATAGAATGTCATTAATTCTTGAAACCCGAGAGTGGCCACCAGTTTTGTCTCTTTAGGCTCGAGAATCACACATTTCAGACAGTATCTTCAAGCAGATATTGAAAATGATGAAGAATTTTACAAAGGATATATTTCAACTTTCAGTGCAATTGTTTCAGGTTTTAGTGAATTTCAAAGAAAAGAAGAAGATTTGTCTTCAAAAATTCATTTGAAACAATTAAAGGCATGTTGGCTCAAGATAATCAAAATTTTGAAAAAAATGTAGGTTAAGGGTGATGTCATTAATGTAAAAAATGAGTGAATTATGTTTAAAGTTAATTGAGTTAGAACTAGTTGGTCCGACTGAAGATGTTGAGGACTTACATCTAATTATGAATTCAATACTTCTATGAAATGAACAAATGGAAGAAAAGTTGGACTCGTTAAATATTGCATCAACAGAAAAGTTCAACATCCTGACCAAATATTTAGAGATGGAGGTTGAGAGTTGGTTGGTCCATTATGTGAACAAAGACAATGATATTGATGATACTCTCCATCAACTCTCGATGGATTTTAAGGATCTTGAAAATTCATTATTTGATATTAAAGTTAAACAAAAAATAATGGTTGCACCAATGAGAGAATATATTGAAAATTGGTTAAGGAACACTTTAATCAAAATAATTGAATCAAATCCAGAAAAAGCAGTTGCAATTGGTCAAGCAATTCCAGTAAAATAAAGTATAAAGTACATACCATCTAGAAAATGAAGGAGAGAGAGACTCCATCACAGTAAGTCAAGCGGTTATCTTTCATAATTTCTCATCTTCTATACTTCTCTTTTAGAAATTATCTAGATTGTGTCTTTTTATTCACTAAAAAACCCATAGTTGATTTCTAATTGTTTTCTTCTTTTCTTCCAAGTCTAAGTCTTACTTTTTAAAGGTCCACAAGGGCCCCATCCCGGTCCATTTGGATGAACGATTCTATTTTAATTTTATATTTCAATGTAAAACCAAATAATTATTTTTTAGACTCATCGGAGAACTATTTATGGGCATAAATTTAATGATTTCTCAAACTTTGAGATCTTCAAGTATGAGATTTTTGGAGTATGTTCATCAAATTCTTTTTTCAATTTTGAATGCAATACTCATTTAAATTTGTTTGCATTGTGGCCTTATATATTTTTTGTCTTATGATATGACCAAATCTTTCTTATATTGTGATGGATGTGAGGAAAATGTTAATTTTATATGACGTTTTCTTTACGTTTGTATAATATTGTAAAGATATTATATTTCTACTTTTAATAAGTTCTTGGTCCTTTTCTCAAGAACCCTTCTTTTGTGAATATACTTTTTATCTTTAAACTGTATTTTCATAATTTATTCTAGCAATAACAAAGGAGAACCAACTCCTTAAAAACATAGGGGTGATTTATCCTCATGAGGTCGTTGTTGAGATTTTGAACACTCTAAAAATCAACAACATTCTACATTTTTTACTTCCTAGTCAGAATCTAACAATGCAATTGTTGGACAACTACACAGTTTTACATTGCTTAGACCATGTTTTTGGATGCATAAATCGATTCAACACCCTCAAAACCCCAAGGCACCTGGAAAATGTAATATCAAGCATTGAAAACTGCAATTTTATGAATCATTAGCTGGATTTTGGAAAAAACTCGTCGAAAATAGTGACCAAAAAATGGAAAAAACATAGAACGTTTAGACTACATCTATACCATGCCCCATATGTTTTAGGAACTAAGACGATTGGAATACCACAAGGAGAGGAGCTAGGTCAAATAAACCCTTTGTTGATTAGTTCTTGAATTTGACTATAGATTTCTTCATTCTCTAAAACATACTTTTTGTAAAAAGATGCATTGGGTAATGAAGAACCTAGAACAAGATCCATAGAGTGTTCTAATTAATAATGTAGTGGTATTACTCCATCTAGATCCTTGAACACATCTTTGTATTCTTTTTCTTGGTACAATGAGTCTTAATCATGAACAACATGAATTTTTGATCATGGTTGATCAACTTTCTTTCTTAATTAACTGAAACCAAAGAGATTGCAGATTTGGGTCGATATTCATGAATGTCATACAAACCGCTACTTGATATACACAATTACCTTCTGTGGTTGGCCCTAGTAAATAACATGTCTATCTCATAAATATGGTTTTCCATACAATGCATCAATCACTTAGAGTGGTGTTACATCACAAAACACTTTATCCTTGAAAGACTTGATAAAGTAGGTTAGATTGCATTGTCGGGTGATTCTAAGTTCTGGTCCTTCTTTCATCCCATTGATGATGTTGTAAGGTTATAGATGTGGAGTTGTAACAAGGCCCATTTTATTTATAATGTTTTTATAGACAAATTTATTTTGAATATCATTTCCCACAATCATACGCAATAGGTTTTCTTTCACCCATATCTTTGTATACAATAGTCCTTCTCTTTCCACTTCATCGATGATGGTCGAGTTTGTAAGGGTTGTTGAGGTAGATGCAATTAAAGTTGATACTTGATGATCAAAATTCACCATATCTTTACCAATATCATTGGTTTGATGTGGATCTCTTTCATCGAAAGTAAACGTATGTGACAAAAGTGTCTTCTGAGCATTGCATTTGGATGCATCATGCTAAGTTGAACTTAGTAATCACACCATTTTCTCGTTAGAGGTATGTTGTTGTGTTTTCCTTGAAATTTACCCTTGAGAGGCTTCTTATTATTTTCTTCTTTCTACTAATCAATAGTCTAATATGTATATTGTTTTGATTTGTAAGAGACAATAGTCAATTGAGTCTTCTTGGAAAGGTGGAGCAATGGGTTTAATCGATAAATGTCCTTTCCCTTTAAACATTTCCTCATGCATAATAGCGTAGTGAAACGCTTCTACAAGAGTGACAATGCTAAGGAATTACATCTCTTATTGGATAAAACACAATTACCTGCTTGATGACAACCCTTGAGACTTCTCTTTTTTTAAGAGGTCACATTTAGTAATTGTTTTTACCCTCATTTTGAAAAGTGATGCTCTAGAATCACCCTTTTTTGTCCGAGGTAGTTTTTAACATTTTGAATTTTCTTAGTCATAAAGTATCAACTTTTTTTTCAAATGTTGTTTTTTCAATTTGTTTCATTTTTTTATTTCTATTTTTTTAATGACATTTTTTCTTGTTTTTATTTTTATTTTTTTCCATGTATAAAAAAACCTTAAAATTGTCATTTTAAACAAATTTGTTTTCATATCAATCAAACTGGAGAAACCGATAATTGGGAAAATCTCACCCACTAGACACAAGGTCAAAACATTTAGGTAGCCACTATAAACCCCAGTATTTTACACACAAATATTGCAATCATGTGCCGATGTTAACCAGGATTCGAACCAAGTTGGGTGGCATTAACATTGTTAGTCCCAACCACTCGATCTACCCTTGAAGGGATGCCATTTTTAACATTATTAAAAAGGTTATAATATGTCATTTGTTTTTTCAAAGCTCTTATTTTCATCTAATTATATATTATTTATTAATTTAGGATGTCATACATTTAAGATACAATGTAAAATATCATTTTTTAATACCTTTAATTAGCAAACTAGATGATTTTTTATGTATATAAAAAAATTAAAGGAAAAAACTTCAAATTTTTAAGAAAAAAAAAATATTTTAGTGTAATTTGGTGGGAAACAACAACAACAACAATAAAATATAACATAATTTAACCCCTAATATACCCTCGATTCTAAACTATCCTCACTTTAATAATAATAATAAGTCGATTGGGTTTATCTTGAGTGGATAAGGGGAAAGTTGTTATCCTCCCTTGCTCATGTTCAAAACCCACTATGTGACATGGTTTCTCTCCTTGTGAGCCAATTGTTGGCTATTCACCTTGCCTTTAGCCATGAAGAATCAAGTTTACCCTATGTACCATCCTCAGAATGAGATAAATCACTCGGTGAGTTTCCCCGAGAAATGCATTACTAGGAAAATAATAATAATAATAACACTAATTAAA
>SNQJ01S0140737.1:0-12980 GCA_010110895.2 Picea sitchensis
TTCAATGTTTGGTGTTGTTATTTGAAATTTGTATTTCTTCTTAAAATTAACTCATTTCCCTGTACATGTTCTTGTTCTATATTGTGCATATATTGCAGCTTCCTATATTTCAAAATATTCTTCAATATACAAAATGTAAAGTCATGTATTTTTTTCTCTATTTCTTGTAGGTTTGAGCAAAAATTGTGAGCCCAAAACACCATTCAAATTCAAACATTGTTTACATTTGGAACACAAATAATCTATTAAGATACATTAATATGAATACATTTTAAATAAACATAAACAAAATCCCTTTGAACTTGAACCTAACTTTCTCGGGCTCCTGGATTGCCCGCGGGTTGACCGATTAGCGGTTTGCCAAATCCTCATTTCCATATATATCTTCACATTAGGAGCCCGACCGACCACCGTCCCTTTCAACACTTATCCAAAAATCTCACTGCGACGTCCCAACTTAGCGCTATCGAATTCTTATCTCGCATGTTCCATGGTATACATATTGCACCCCAAGGCTTCCATCATATACATTTTTCACCCAACAATTCTATGATAAAAGATAAAGTATAGAAGACGAAAAAGAAGGGTTAATATATTCACATTTGTAATAGATATCCCATTTGCTGGAAAGATATTTTTTGCATGTTTCTAGAGAATTTATATAATTATTTCATATACTTGGAAAGAAGTGCGAAGGTGGTGGGCACAGAAAACAACGACTAGCAATTCGAAATTGTCTGAACCCACCAGCCTCATGATCCGCAAAAGAGATTGCAAGAAATACCCATGGAAAGTAGTCGACTGGGCTTCAAAATAGGCTAACAAGGGTTCTTGAGGAGACGTGAGGCCCCAATGGTTAAATTGTATTAATCAAAGATTTTGAGTGAAAATTGTGTAACATGGAAGAGGGGTTGATGTAGTAGTCTGGAAGTCAATTTGTACATTGCATAAGTTGGTGGCTTGTTTGCAGATCAAGGAACACTGGAAGTGCACTCTGCTTGTCTAGGAATCCGTAAGCAAAAAATTTGGTTAAGTATGGAATTGGAGGCACGGAAGAGATTCCAAGAAATGGCGAAATATGGAAAGAGGACACATGGGATTCAAAATGGGGTGACAATAGTTCCCTAGGAGACGTTAGGACCCGAACGTCAAATTGCAGGTATCATAACTTTCATGTGCAAACTGTGTATCACGGAAGATGGTATGATGTGGGAGTGCGACAGTAAATTTGTATATTACGAAGCTCCATGTGTTGTTTGCAGGTCATGGAACAATGGAAGTGCAATATAGAGCCCGCCTACCCAGGAATCCATGATCTGAAAAGTGGATAGGCATCGAGTGGCTAGCATTTGATTAGAGTCGCGATATAAAAACATGAGTGCAAATGTAAACCTGTGAGTCCACCAATGCGCGCATTGAGACATTTTCGGAAAAACGACTAAGTAATGAGAAAGAGAGAGTATAGGGGAAAAAGAAATGGGAATTTGGTTGAGTATAGAAGAGGGAAAAGAAGGTCCAATATATTCAAATCTACAATAGATATTCCATTTCCCAGCAAGATCTTTTCTGTATGTTTCTAGAGAAGTTGTATACATATTGCATATACTTGGAAAGAAGTTTGAAGGTAGCAGGCATAGGAAACAACAACTAGAAATTGGAAATTTCCTGAACCTGCGAACTCGACGATCTACGAAAGAGATGTCAAAAAATGGTCAAGTGTGGAAAGCGGTTGGATGGGCTTCAAAATAGGGTGACATGGGTTCTCGAGGAGACGTAAGGCCTCGACTGTCAAATTGTATATATCGGAACATTTTAGTGAAAAATGTGTAACACGAAGAGGGTATTCCTGCCATCCTCAATTCAAATCCATTCTTCTTTTACTAGTGACAACTTAGTGCACAAGTTTTCTTATTGACATTAACAAGCAAAAAACGTATTCAACAGTGATTTATGGGAGCCCGCCCAACCCCTGGGTTGGTGCTATTATAAATATTGCACCCAAAACTTGCATCATCTACAATTCCTCGCACCCAAAAATTCCATATAAAGATGTTTTTGCATGGTTTTATGAATATCTAAAAACTTACGATACCTTCGTTATTGAACACAAGATTCCTTTAAAACATGGTATTAAACCTTTCAGCCAGAAGCTTAAATAGATAAACCCCATTCTCATTCCAGTGATAGAAAGGGAAGTTAAGAAACTCCTCGATGCAAAAATCATTGTTCCACTCAGATACTCTGAATGGGTGGACAATTTGGTCCCTGTTAGAAAAAAGAACTGTGGAATAAGACTTTGAGTTGATTTTATAAACTTAAATTGATCATCTCTTAAAGATAATTACCCGGTCCCAAATACAGACCATGTTCTAGAGAAGGTAGTAGGGGATAGCATGATTACCATGATTGATGGATTTTCAGGATATAATCAGATCATTGTTCATGAAGATGACAGAGAAAATATAGTGTTTACCACTCCATGGGGAACCTTTATGTATGATAAAATTCCCTTTGGTTTGATGAATGCAGGAGCCACTTTCCAGAGAGCGATGGATATCATGTTCATCATTGAGAGAGACAAATTTTTTGTTATTTATCTAGATGATCTGACAGTTTTTTCCAATTCTAATGCAGAACATTGGTTGCACCTCAAACAAACCTTCAAAAAATGTAGAAAATTTGGTTTGTCTCTTAATCGCAAAAAATCACATTTTTCTATGCAAGAAGGTAAGATTTTAGGCCATATAGTGTAAAAAGAAGGAGTCAAGGTTGACCCTAAGAGAGTTGAAGCTATTGACCTAATTAATATCCCTAGAAACAGAAAATAAATTCAATCTTTTTTAGGTAAAATCAACTTTTTGAGAAGATTTATTCCCAACTTTGTTGAAATAATCAAAATGATTAAAGATATGTTAAAAAAGGATAGCGAAGTAAAATGGACTGCAGAAGACAAAACGTCTTTCGAGCGTGTCAATAAAGATATAGGGGAAGCAACAGTACTAGCAAGTCTAAACTATACAAAGGAATCCGTAATCTTCTCGTTCGCTTCTGAACATATTGTTGTAGCAGTACTCCTTCAAAAGAACGAAGAAGGATTCTAACAACCAATAGATTTCTTCAACAAAAGCCTCAATGATGCAGATTTAAGATATGATATAATTGAAAAACAAGCTTATGCAATGGTGAAGGCTCTCAAGTTCAGAACATATGTCCTGCACTCCAAAATGATTCCCTATGTGCCAAAAAACATTATTAGGGATATATAGGTTCAGCCAAACAGTGATGGGAGAAGAGGGAGATGGTTGGCTAAAATTCAAGAGTTTGATCTAGAAGTGAAACTGACCAATATAGTCAAAGGTCAAGGTCTGGAGAGGATGTTAGCTGAATCAAATTTCAGAGCGCTTGGAATAAATAACCTCGAATCACATGATTCTCTCCTAGATATAGAGGAAATTGATGATCAGGAACCTATGATTCATATTGAAGATAACTTTTCTTCCTCTACTTGGTACCATGATATTGTTACATACCTCCTTACTCTTCAATTCCCAAATAACATGACTCCTTCGAAAGCAAGGACTTTAAAACTACACACAATTAAGTATTGCATTGTTGATGGCAAGTTGTACTCGAAAGGCCCTCTCAGTTTCTTGTTATGTTGTCTGATAGAAGATGAAACAGAAGGGGTCATTGATGGATTCCATGAAGGAGTATGTGGAGGGCATCATGCCCGGAGAGTGACAGCTTAAAATATTTCAAAGGCTGGATATTATTGGTCAAAGTTATTTAATGATGTGAATGCAAGGGTTAGAGCCTGCAATTTGTGCCAACTGTTCACTGGTAAGAAGAAGCTCCCTACCCTACCTTTAATCCCAGTAAAATCTAAAGCTCATTTCCAACAATGGGGCCTAGAATTCATTGGAGAAATCCATCCACAATCAAGTTCTCAACATAGATGGATTCTAACCGCTATCGATTACTTTATGAAATGGTTTGAATCCATTCCAACTCAGAATGCTACAAATTCAGTAGTAATTAACTTTTTGGAAGAAAACATGCTATTGATATTTGGTTGTCCTAAAAAATAGTCACTGACAATGCTCAATCTTTTAATTCTATGGAAATTATCAATTTCTGTCAGAAATAAAATATTGTTTTAGGTCATTCTATAGCTTATTATCCTCAGTGAAATGGGTTGGCCAAATCATCTAATAAGATCCCTATGACTAATAAAAAGAAAATTGACATAAAATAAAAAATATTGGCATATCCACCTAAAGTATGACCTATGGGCAAACCGAATTGGCACCAAGAAATCAATAGGTATGTCTCCTTTACAATTGGTTTATGGTACTAACGTTGTCCTTCCTATCAATCTCTCTCTTTCTATGATGAAACTCTGGAAGGATGCAAATGAAAAGCCAAACGACCTTAGGAGAAGGATGAATCAAATCATTGAAGTTTAGCAAAATAGAGTGGAAGTGGATAATAAACTTCAAAAGTATCAGGATAATATGAAGACCCTTTTCTATAAGAAAAAAAAATATAGGGAGTTTCTTCTAGGCGATTTAGTTTTTAAATGGGAGGCTAGAAAAGAAGGAGAGAAGCATGTCAAGTTCAATCATGTCTAGTTCAGAACATTCAAAATTGCAGTTGCTGAGGGAAAAACCTCTCTCTCACTGGAAAATATTGATGGAGAAATTCTTGACACTCCTATCAATGGACGTTACTTAAAACATTTCATGCAGTAGTCATATTTCAGGATTTCCATTGTATATATCAGTTTGGATTGACATTCACTATTTTAATTTTCAATTTTTCTTTTATTTTCTAAATTATATAAGTCATTTGTTCTTTTTTTGTAGATATTTTCAATAAATTATGATTTCTTGACATCATTGAAACAAAATATAAAAACATTTGTATCACATACCATCTCTATTCTACGGGATTTTCTGACATTTTTCATTTTATTCCTTTTGCAGAATATATCTTGTTGAATGGGAGGTGAGGCTAAATAAGAATTCGACACTCATTTTTTCAAACATTCGATTTCTCTCAAAACATTTTATGAATTAATGATCTACCTGGTTGAAAGTTCAAAAGGAAAATGAGGTATGAGTTCCTACCCTTCTAGTTCAAATAATTTTTTTAAGGAATTCTCTGAAATAAATGGGAAGGAAGTTTCACTCATAATAATACTATCACCCGACCTAAAAATAAGAGAGGTATAAAATTACAGCTTAAAGTGTCATACTTATAAATTCTAAAGCCATCTATGAATTAAAAAAAATAAAAAATAAGCTAGAAGAAAGTAAATATGAAAACTTATGTGGGATTGAGAATTTTGTGTCAAGCCCTTCGAATCCTCAGTTTGGACACTTTTTTCTATCTCCAAGTTCTTATCCACTTCAAATTTTATTTACCCTTTCTCAATCTTCATAGAAAGAAAGAAACTCACCTTGACTCTCACAACTCAAAAACATATTTTCAAAACAAGGTTAGGCGAAAAACTTTATGCTCCTCTGATTTCAATTGAAAAAAATATGTCTAGGATAATCTTGATAATTTTAGCTCCTCTATCAGACTCTAAACTAACTAATTCTCTCAATGTTGATCCCTGAAAAGATTAATATTCCCATAAAATTATCCCATATATGCGAAGGTGTATTGAAAAATGGAAGAAAGCTAGTTTCAGAGTATTCTTAAAATCATGGACAAACCCTCTTTTCAAAAAATTAAATAGATATCATTCCTTGTATGATAGATACAAATTGATTTCCCCCACTTCAAATGTTAAAATATACAGCAAATGGTGAAAGGAAATTCATAATTTGATTTCCCCCATCTTGTCCAAAAGAGATGATGAAAGGAAATTCATATAATGATTGTCTTCATCTCAGAAAGTACAAAAGTACTAATTGAAGTGGTGAAAGGAAATTCAATGGGATAAGTGGATAACTTCACAAGGGTACTGAACAGGTCACTGGAAATGAAGCAATATCTATGATATCTGTAAGGCTGTAACATACTCTGTCATCTAGTTCTCTTTCCGATGATATTTACATCCTGAACCAACTGGGTATTCCATAAATAAATTGTTACATATGCTTAACCTTGATGCAAACGAAGTTTGTCAAAGTCTGATATTTCAGTTAAAGCTATTTTGACTATCTTAAACAATTTTAAAATCAATTCTAAGAAAAGGAAATTTTAATAGCCTAACTTAAGATCAATCATTGAGTATGTTTCGAAGTTTTTCGAGATTCAGTTAAGTTTGTTATGCTATGAATGATTAATTCATAAATAAAATTGGAAAATGTTTTTCCAAAAGAAATAATGACTCCATTTACCCAATAAAGGCACTTGGTCTACTATTTTTTTGCACCTCATGGGGAGCCACAATCCCCATATGGAGCCTATGTTGGAACACACACACTTTTGAACATTTGAGATTTATATTTTTCACCTCTTAGGAATAAAATCTTAACGAAAGAAAGAAAAAACTTGGAAAATGACCTTTTAATTTTAAATCAAATTCATTTCTTTTTATTTAATAATAAAGCGCGTACAATATCTGTCATCAATGAGTTTCCTTAATTTGATCAAGAGATCCTAACAATCTCTGAAGTTCTGGATCCCCATGAGTTTTAAATACTAAGTCTCTAACAATCGCTTCAAAACTCCGTGCTTTTGATGTTTCGACAAGTCTAAACAGTAAAAACCTTGAAGCTCCTGAGCCCAAAAATAACAGCTCGCAATAAATATTAAAGAACTCACGAAAATGGGTTATAGGACACGTGTCTTTTAAATCTATCATGAGCTGACACGTGACACTTATTTTTGAAATTTCCATTGGATGAATCACATGCTCTTGAGTGACACGTGGTACCTCTCTTTTCTTGACACATCATCCAGAATGATGTCATCTCTGCCACAACGCTCCGGGAAATATCCCTTCAGGAGTTTAACAAAGAGTGAGTTCACAAATCACCAAAGTTTCAAAATGTCGAAGTATTGGAAATTTCAAAAAGTAAAAAGGAGTTAATAAAACATTTAATAGAGAAAGTTAATCGCGATTAAGAGTTAATTAATTACTTTGTAATTTCGAATTTTAAAAAGTTTCCCTTCTATTGTATTAAAAAACCTACGAAGTCTGAACTTATGAAACACTTGAAGTTAATTCAACGTTTTAAACACGATTAATTAAGATTTAAAAGGGATTATTCAAAGATTAACTCCTCAATGGATTCAGGATTCGAGAGGTTTCCACCCTATCACATCCAAAGCTTCCAAATGCAAACCATCAAAGTATTGATGGAATTTATGATCAATTAAGGATAATGATTTCAAACGAGGATTGCAGATCGCCAGGTAGTCAATTCCTTTAAGGTTAATAAATTCCTTGCCATTGAGGCTATACGAAGATCGATAAACATTTGTTTGAATAAAAGAACTTCAATTTCAATATCATTTTCACCATTTGCAATTAGCAGTTTTATCTAGTGAAGAACTCACAGACTTCCCCTCTAACATGTAAGCTCACTTTGTTTCCTTGAGGATTATTGCACCGCGAAAAATGGTAAAAAATCTTAATGCACTGGGTGAGGATTCAAACCTGAATGCAGACGTTCTATCGGACATTACTCCGCAGGTCACAGACACCATTAAAACTTGGATGCAAGTTTTTGAGATCCTAGAATGTGAAATCATCAATTGTCCAGATGACTCTATCGAAGAAGATGAAAACTCTTATGCAACTAATCTTAGACATCTAACACAGTCGGAGCTGCACAAGATAGTTGTATGGACAAGAATCATGCCTTACAGTGATATGATAAGTTGGGCCTTGGAACATGTTGACATCCAAACCAGGAGAATCATCAACCACCAACAGGTTGCCATCGACTCTTTCCAACCAGAACACTAACAAGTAATGTACAAACTCTCCCCTACTCCTAAATACACTTACAATGTCGCATTCCTTCTAGAGTTCGAGAGAAAAGAATGCACCCAATACGACATGAGCGGTCATGATATAATCAAGACCTGGTGGGGACATCCAAAGAAATTTAGAACCGACGCTCATGATATGTACGCCACAACGTCTTTAGACACTCATATGTTGTATGTAGCCATGATGCTCTGTCGTATGTTCGGGAAGAACATCCCTACACATTTCTCGGTGGATTGGGTAGCTATAATGAATGAGGTAGCCAAGGGTTACACTTTAAATTGGGCCAAAATGTTGTCGAATAATTTGGCCAAGGAAATTGTTGATTATAAAACAACAAAATCAAAAGGGAATCCTACCCCTTTTTACATGTCAGCATATGTTATGGATTCCATATGTTTCATGACCCCTTTTCCCCTGATGAATTAGAGTTGGACCCCGACCAGGTCTAAACCTATTCATTTTTATCACTCCAAGTTATGGGAAGAGAAATCTAAGGATTTCTTTTATGAAATATGTCGCAATGTCATAGTACCTGTTCACATATCCATTTATGGTCACCCGCCTCCCTGGATTTCAGAGAGGATTATGGGAAACCTAGGAAAGCTCACAAATTGGTTCATTGAGGAGAATTTCTCCTACATTAGAGTTTTTGGTTGCTTGGTTCCTCCTCATGCTCTCCCACAATTTTTACCTGACAGGCTGGTATGTAGAGAAGTGGTGTACCAGACAATGGCAGGAGGTATCAGCAAGGAGATGAAAGAATCTCAGAAAAATGTTTGGTCGACTTTCCCCATTCAAGTTGGCATGTTTACATTATTGGATTTTGGCCACTATAAAGTTGAGGCCGCAGCCCTTGAGGATGTCAAATTTGTTGACATCGAGTTCAAGAAACATGATCCACATAACATAGTATAAAACCATCTGGCTTAGTTTAACATGAAGTGGTACATGCATGAGAATTCCCCTTATGAAGAAATATCTAGGGGACTTAGATCTTATGAGGAAGTCCAAATAAGATTCCTGAACCTACCCCCAAACCAACAAACTGGTTTCCTCAGCTTTCAGAAACACAAGTGGAATAGTCTGCCAAAGATACTTCAGTGAGAGTCAATATCTTCACCTCCTTCACAGGAATCTAGGTCTACAGGATCGGAGCCAAGATCCTCCACTAAAAACAAAGCCGAAAAGGTCCCAAAAATCCTAGAGGTATTATTTCAGGAGATAAGAACATCATTGTCAGGACTAAATGATCCACAAGTGATAGCACGGTTTGAGGACTTCATGAATCCAGGACAAATTGTCTCTCATTCAACACCAACAACTCCTGTTGGCACCCTAAATACAATAGGACAACAACATTCGACTGAAATTGACTCTCCCATTGCATCATTAAACCCTCCACAAACTAGCTTTGGAAATCCTAATTTCGGACTCACTTTCATAGGTGACCTTACTCCTATATCACCCAAAGATATTCCTCCCTTAGATTTATTTTTTAGCAAGAAATGAAAGGTTATTGTGAAAAGAGAATCTCACTAAAAGGATGGATTCATCACTAAATGGAAAATACTGTTGTATGACGGGAATGACCAGGATGGTCCATCGTTTCCAAAAGAAGTTGTAGGTTCATTAGATGCTTTAGCCACTTCCAATCAATTGTCGGTGGAAAATTTGACTGAACAACTAGGAAAAAAGCGCCTCTTGGTAGAACACTTGTAAAATTAGATATATACTACAGAGTAGACTGTCAAAAGTAGAATGAAATAGGATTTTGAGTAAATCAAGGCTAGTGATCGAGAGAAAATCAAACATCTATAGGATAACCTTGATCTGCTCCACCAGAGTTCACATACCATCCAAGGTCTGGTCACTCAGCATGGCGATTTGATAGAGTAGCTAGAGGACATATTGACCATAATAGAGGACATAACGATAGACATTTCGACCTTCAGAACTCAAGCATCAGAAATCAATGAGAAGCTAGAAGTTTCCCAACAAGAACTTTATTTGAAATTAGATGCCATCCAAAAATGCTATCAGGCAGTAGACCTTTCCCTAAAGGATATCTATTTCAAGGAAAAAGAGGCCTACTCATCCCAGTCTAAGTTTCAAGAAGTTCTCATATTGATCCAGAAAGCTAATGGCCCCGATTTTCGTCTTCTCTCTTATTTTGAACAAGTAAGAGGCGACATGGCCCTAAAGGCCTAGGAAACAAATCTGGGAGAAGGCAAAAAAATTGTGAGAGAGGTGAAAGAGGCTTGTCTAGAGGCATTGTCATCATTAAACAAAATTTTGATTGAGTTTGAGGGGAATAATATCTTAGAGGCCCTGGGGAAAATTGAGATAGAAATGAACCATCAAAGCTCCAGAAAGAACAAGGAAGATATTTAGGAAACCATCTGAGAAATGATCCAAATCGATCTTCTAAAAAACAATGAATGGTTGGTTGACCCAAGTTCATGGTTTGAGGCCACAGTCCTAGAATTAAACAAGATTCAGGAAAAGCTTCCCCAAATACAGAATAAATTGTTTTCCTTCAAAGTAAATGAGAGGATTGAGACTTCAAGGTTCGTTATATCATTTATGGATAGATGCACCCAATGCATTGAACTGGGAAAAGCAAGTGTAGCTGGGAGAAAATGAGAAAGCATGCACAATATCCATCCCTTCCACCCTCTCTACCTTTTACCTTCCAATAATCACTTACCTCATCTATCCCTACCACCCGCATTCTAACCTCCACTCTTCCCAACTCATCATCGAACAGTTGTTCCCCCATCATTATTTCCATGGAAAATTTCTCTTCCATGTGACCATTATCCATCCCTTGACGAGCCAATGCTATTCTATTCATCTGATTATCTTCCCCCCATGACCTCGATTATAATTCATTGCCTCATTGAACACACCTGAAGGGACATATGGCAACGAGATCAAACGACCAAGACAGTAAGCCGAATGATTGAGGTGGCCTCAATGACATGTGTACCTAGCCCAAAGGTCTAAGGAAAATGAGCACTCCTACCAGCTAATGAAGAGATAGAGGAAAGCGCCAACAAAACTCATCAATATTTACACGTTGTTGTTTTATTCAGTTGTATTCTATTTTTAGATAAATATTGTAAGAAGTCCAATGGTTTTAAATGGTGACAGATTTTGTATAAATAAATATATTTAATATCTATTCAAGGTTGCTTCTTGCCGAATGTAATAGAGAATATCTTTTTGAGTATTAATACAAGTGCAGACAGATATTCTAAGTTTCGTTCAATTTGAGTTATTATGCCTACTACAATCATATTATACCATGACTTCATTCAGTAAACAACTTTTCCTTTGTTATTACTGTGAGTAAAACAAGACCTATGATCTATGTGAATTACTGCATTTTATAACCTATTCAAGGGTGCGTCTTCCACTTTTCTTCTACTGTAAACAAGGTGAGACTTATCTGTAATTGATACCTGACTTTGTTTAACAGTTTTGTAGCTCTTTCTACATCATTTGATATTATAATTGTGAATCGGATAACGAGATACAAACTATGTACTGTCCTCTTATTAATTTAATTTCAAGATATTTTCTCATAAAACAGAAGGTAGAAAAATCACTCGTTAAAATATTTCATGTAAAACCTTTGATGCCTGACATTATTCTTTGAGCCTTAGAATCAATCTCAGGAACAACACATGGCAAGTTAGTTATATTGGTTGGTGATTTGGGAAATTTTCCACCTGTTATGGATAAAAGTGTATATGCATTTGAAGGTCTTGCCAAAGAGTTATGGAACTCATTCAAAACAGTTATGACCCTCGATACCATGTTTTGACAAGATGGACAAAGTAATGAGAAAAACAAAATCGTCATTTGTTAATGAATTTTAGGGATGCAATACCAACTATAAGTTACTTATGACTTAATGCAATTAAATATATTGGCTGCACCAACAAGATTTTTTTTGAGGTGAAGATGTTAGGGTTTTGACAGTCAAGGCGATCTAGGTTTTGACAGTCGCGGCCACAACAGAGAGCAGCAAGAGCACCAAAGTGTAGAAGACGTATAAATTAAACAACCAATTATTTTATACTTAGTAGTAAAATTCAAGAATTTCTATAATTTAGCTCATTCGTATGCAAATTCATCAATAATAATAAAATTTTATAAGAGATTAATCAACAATGCATAATTTTAAATAATACCTGAACCTGATGCTATTAACCTCCGTTTTTCCATCGCTTGCCTCCTTCCCGCTTCTGCAAAACACTTCCCAAAACCGTTCCTCCCTGCCAACTAGGTAACTCCCTAGCTCCAGGATATCTACGGATATCCCGGCCCCCATGCCCAAAACCCCCAGCAACTTCGGTGCACTGATAAAATCCTACTCCATAACTTCACCTCTCTCCGCAAATCCAGAGCTCCCAAAATTCATCCCCAACCTCCCGTGGAATGCCTCCCCTCAAACTCCTTCCCTTTCTTATTCCCCCTTTCACCGACTTCCCGCCTCTTTTACTCCCTACCTAACTCATTTATTACCTCTTATCCCTTTCCGTTAATTCCCCTTATCCCCTTTCTTTAATATCTTATCCTTCCACAATTAATAACTTATCCCCTTGTTGTGTACGTAACCTTTCAATTCAACTATATAACTTATTTATTTATTAAATATAATACTCATGTTTTTTTTTAAATGTAATAGGTAGTTTAATTAATCAAATTTCCACCATTAATTAATCAATAATTATTTAATTAGTTTTATTATACCTATCATGTTTAATTAATATCATATTAAGACGAGTAATCCCCTAATTAATTTCTACTTAATAATCCTTCACATTTGTTCAACTAGGGTTGCTACATACACCCACCCTTCAGGAAACTTCATCCCGAAGTTAAGGCATCTTATGGTACAAGGAAAAGAAACACGGTTCACACATTCATAACAATTAACTGACATTATCAGTAAGTAAGTCAAGAAAACTCATACATACTAGTGTATATGTACAAGAAATGCATGTGTAGCTAG
>SNQJ01S0140737.1:12990-35844 GCA_010110895.2 Picea sitchensis
TAGTAGTAAAATTCAAGAATTTCTATAATTTAGCTCATTCGTATGCAAATTCATCAATAATAATAAAATTTTATAAGAGATTAATCAACAATGCATAATTTTAAATAATACCTGAACCTGATGCTATTAACCTCCGTTTGTCCTCCGCTTGCCTCCTTCCCTCTTCTGCAAACCACTACCCAAAACCGTTCCTCCTTGCCAACTAGGTAACTCCCTAGCTCCAGGATATCTACGGATATCCTGGCCCCCATGCCCAAAACCCCCAACAAATCCGGTGCACTGATAAAATCCTACTCCATAACTTCACCTCTCTCCGCAAATCCAGAGCTCCAAAAATTCATCCCCAACCTCCCGTGGAATGACTCCCCTCAAACTCCTTCCCTTCCTTATTCCCCCTTTCACCGACTTCCCACCTCTTTTACTCCCTACCTAACTCATTTATTACCTCTTATCCCTTCCCATTAATGCCCCTTATCCCCTTTCTTTAATATCTTATCCTTCCGCAATTAATAACTTATCCCCTTGTTGTGTACGTAACCTTTCAATTCAACTATATAACTTATTTATTTATTAAATATAATACTCATGTTTTTTTTTAAATGTAATAGGTAGTTTAATTAATCAATTTTCCACCATTAATTAATCAATAATTATTTAATTAGTTTTATTATACCTATGTTGTTTAATTAATATCATATTAATACGAGTAATCCCCTAATTAATTTCTACTTAATAATCCTTCACATTTGTTCAACTAGGGTTGTTACACAAAGGTGGGGGGTAAGGGGACCCCCTCATACAAATAGGTAGTGGTGGATAGAGGGAAAGGGCCATGAGGTGTATCTTTCAAGGCTCCAGCAATAGGAACCTCAGGATCATACCTAGGGAAACGACAAGAAAGAAACCAAGACGAAAACAAGAGCACGAAAGAATAAGCTAAGGACACTCAGAGTGAGGAGTAAGAGCCCGCAAAGGCCAACGGGACAGAGGGGTGCAACTCGTGCAATCCCAAAACAACAATGATACCCAAGGTGATACTGAAGTACCCACAAATGCAACTCTACAAGGACCAGATGAAGACGCATGTGCTCATATGCAAGTTCATGGGGTTATGGCCCACAGAGAGAACTCTGTGCAACTAGATCAAATATGACCAGAATCCAAATGGAGAAGTGGAGCTCCACCTGGGATCAAAAGGTTTCTTCACAGCAGCCTTCATGAATTTGGCAGGTAGGGATAGATTCTTTGAGGGAGATCCATACTTCCACGCCTCATTTGGACTGTACATGCAACCCTGGAAATAAAACTTTTCCCCGGAAAAAGAGACTTTGAAAAAGGTATCGGTCTTGTTGAGATTCTATTCATTACCCTTAGACTACTGGCTGCCTTCCACCTTGAATAAATAGGAAACAAACTGGGGAAATATGTGAAGACTTCATAAGCCACCCTAAAAGGAATATACACATCGTACGCAAGAATCTGTATAGAGATGGATGTTTCTGGAGCACTCACAGAAGCCATAAGTCTAGAATTCAGGGACGAGGAATGGATCCAAAACATAGAATACAAACAAATCCCCTTTAGATGCAGAAGATGCCACGAACACAGCCACCTGATCATAGAATTCCCTCTTAATAAAAAACAGGAAGCGAAAAACCCTAAAATGCAGTAGGATGAGGAAGGTTTTATAACACTGAACCCTAGAAATAGAGAAAATAAAAAGCAGAATAAAACCTCATCAAGAAATAACCAAGAGACCCGCAAAAACTTAGATGGAAGGGACCAAACAAATAAAGGGGAAGAAGATGAAAATGACTCGGTAAAAGCTCAATAATATAGAGTACAAGCAACAAAAGAGCCTACCGACCAGCCAAGTAACAAGACGACACAAGGGGTTGTGCAACCCTGAGGAACAGAGAAATAAAAGTTGACAACAATGCCATGCAAGATGCAGAGATGACCTCGAGTGAAGTAGGCACAGAAGACCCTGATCTCAGGGACCTGGTGGAAAGAGAAGGAATAGACCTTCCGAACATATTGGAGCAATGGAAAAGGCAGGGAGTCGAAAATGTACCAATAGAGCAACTTGATTGCATCCAGTACCTATTTCTCCTATGGGAGGAAGCCAAAACCAGAGGGAAAAAATGCACACATGGGGAGATAGGACACCTAGGATTTAAATCTAGCGAGGGATTACCACAACTATCACCCTAGAAGACGAGGAGAAAAAAAGGTAGGAAATCAAACAGTGTAGCCCTATAGGAGTTGGGAGCGCTACTGATAAATTCAGGTAAGATCCAAAAACTCTTTCTCAAATCCCCACCACATGTTTAAATGATTGTCATAACTTGGAATATAAGAGGCCTAAACATCCCAAGAAAGAAAAGAATCCTTAGGAAAAAACTAAAGCAGGAACAATCGGATCTTTGTTTCATTCAAGAGACAAAATGCACTACAGACAGAGTGGAGGCAATTAGTAAACAACATTGGAGAAAGTACAATATGGTAGTCATCGAAGACCACCAAATGGCAAGTGACATTCTCACTTTGTTGAACCCACAAATTCTAAATCTGATTGCTACGGAAGCAACCAGACACACCCTAATGGTACACATGCAAATCATTGGAAACATAGAGGAAATTCTCTACACTAATGTGTATGGGCCCCAAGGGCCAGAGGAGAAGAGAGGAATGATCTTAGACCTAGAAGATATAAAATCTTGATCCAATATCCTCCATTGGATCCTATCAGGGGACTTCAACATCATCACCTCACTTGAGGAGAAGAAAGTAGGTACAATAAGATTGGATCGGGATGTGGAGGATTTCTCAAATTTCATAGACACAACGGAGATGGTAGATCTTAAAACTAAGAATGGCCAGTTCACCTGGAACAATAAATGGATGAACCGGTTTCAGGTAGCAATAAGACTTGACAAATTCCTTATATCAAAGTCAATCATTATGCAGGGGATAACCTTAGATTGCAACATCCTTCCCTGGGGGGGATCTGATCATTGGCCAGTGCAACTAGAAGCAGGTTTCCAAGAAACACCAAAGAATAGACCCTTAAGGATGCTCCAACTTTATAAGAAACTTAAGTACATCAAAAATAAGCTAAAAGAGTGGAACAGGGACACCTTCGAGAATATAAACCAAGAAAAGAACAACTTAGAAGGAAAAATGAAAAAACTCCAAGAAACCTGCATGTTGGAAGGCTATACGAAGGAACAGAAAAAGTAAGAGATCCAGATGACCCAAGATTGGGAGGCGTGATGCCAGCAGGAAGAAACACTCTAGTGACAAAAGTCTCACATCCGATGGCTAAAGGAAGGAGAACGGAACACCAAGTTTTTCCATAGAACAACCATGACCATAAGAGCACACAAAAAAATCCTAAATATTATGGACCAGGATGGAATCGAACACAAATCACATCAGGAGATTGAAACCACTCTGGTTAATCACTTCCACAGGATAGCCCAAGAACCCATCCAAGACAGAACAGAGACCATTCAAAGGATAACTCAGCATATTCCATGCCTATTCATAGCGGAACAAAACATATCTCTAAACAAACCTATTAGCATGGAAGAAGTTGACGAGGTGCTACAGGAAATGCCCAAAGGGAAATCCCTAGGTCTAGATGGCTTCACAGTGGAATTCCTCAAATCCTGTTGGGAAATCATCAAATATGACATTTACAAGGTAGTAGAGGAATCTAGAAGGTCAACCTCAATCCTTAAAGCACTAAATGCCACAATTATCACACTAATCCCCAAAGAAAATGAAGCCAAAACCCCTGACCGATACATACCTATAGCACTATGCAATGTGGTTTATAAGATAATTTCCAAATTCATAGAAAATAGACTGAAACCCCTCCTACCTACATTGGTATCACAAGAACAAACAGGATTTGTGGAAGGGAGACAAATAATGAACAACATCATCCAGGCTCAGGAGATAATTCACTCCTTGAAGGTACAGAAGAGAGGGGGAATGCTAATACAACTAGACCTAGAAAAAGCTTATGACAAAATTAGCAGGCACTATATGGTCAAGACCTTGGAAGCCTTTGGTTTCACCCAGCATTGGATTAATTGGATTGTCAGTCTCATATCCAGAACAAGTTATTTTCTACTAATCAATGGAGCCCTAGATAAACCCTTTTGTCCCACGAGAGGTATCAAACAAGGAGACCCACTATCCCCCTTCCTGTTCATTCTGATGATGGAAGGCCTCCGCCAAAGCATAAAGAGTGCAACCGCAACAGGGGAAATCACATGTCTCAAACCCTTTGAAAATATCCCTACTTCAACTCACCAATAGTTTTTGGATGATACCCTACTCCATGGCATCCCCACAGTCAAGGAAGATAAAGCCTACAAACAAATCCTAGAAGATTTTGGGGAAGCCTCGGGCATTGAGATCAACCATTCCAATTCGATGATCTTCTTCTTTAATACCAAGTCAACTATCCAAAGGAACTTGACCAGCATTGTGGGATTTGAATGGAAGACACTCAGAGCCAAGTACTTTGGGGTTCCACTGACAGACAAAGTGTATAAAATGCAAACCTTGGAAGGAGTAATAAACAAGTTATAGGAGTGGGTAAAAAATTGGACGTATAGATCTCTCAATCTAGCTGGAAGACTGATCCTAACCAAGTTTTTTTTACAAACAATCCCAACCTTTATGATGTATGTCTTCCCAACTCCATAGGGGATTCTACAAAAAATAAGAGCCATCCAAAGGGACTTCCTCTGGCGAGGCATGGAAAAAAAGAAAAAATGGGCCCTGGTGGCTTGGGAGAAAGTATGCAAGACAAAAAGACAAGGAGGCCTGGGGCTACAGGACCCACAAGTGACCAATAACTCCTACGGGGTGAAACTCTAGTGGCATTGGGTCAAGGAAACTACCACACCCTAAGTAAACCTATGGAAGGAAAAATATGCCCCGGACATTCATGACCAGGACAAAATCCATTTCAGAGGAACTAGGGAAGGGTCAGCCATCTAGAACCTGGCCTGGCACAACAAAGCCTGGATTCAGACACACATCTTCTGGGAAATCAGGAATGGTAGAATAGTCAGATTCTGGGAGGACGCTTGGCAACAGGAACCGAAAATGAAGAACCCAAACAGAGAGGATCTCCAATAGGAGATAATAGCGCAAGGTAAAATTAATGTCTACCAATACTGGAAACAAGAAACGGACCAAAACAAATGGAGGATCTGGGACAAGATCACTCAGCAGGACAATGAGCCCCCCACAACAATAGTAAAAGAGGTGGAGGAGGAACTGGGAAGATGGAAAATAGCAGTCACGGAAGATGAGGACCAGCTGAGATGGGGACAAAAATATAGTGGGGAATTCAACTTGAAAGAAGTCTGACACTATATAATGGCCCTGGACCAAGAAGACCCAGTGCAATAGTGGGATAAGTTATGGAACAACCCCCAATGGCCAAAGATAAAAAATTTCCAATGGTTAGTACTTCACCACCGCATTCTAACTTGGGAAAACCTAAGGAAAAGGGGATTCATAGGTCCATCAAGATGTCATCTCTACCAAGCCTATTAAGAAACAATGAACCATCTCCTGGATGATTGCACCTACACCGCAGATCTTTGGGACTGGGTGACAAGTATCTTCCGTTGGTCCAACAGAATCCGAGGTAACATTGCCGAAACCATCAATACCTGGAAATAGAACTAAATTTAACAAGAAGAGGTGAACCTATGTTGGATACTCATCCCAGGAACGATCATATATCCAATATGGAAGGAAAGGAACCGACGCATTTTCAGAAACTAAAGCAGGCCCAAAGGGAAGATCAAGGAAACAACAATCTCCATGACACAAGATACGGTGCTGAGACACAACTTCCAGGTAGGTAGAGCGCAACCCACTGACCAGGATTCCTGAGTCCTAGAGGCCTTCCACCTAAATGGTGGTCGCAACCCCAATCAGTTCATACGGTCACTACAACTCCAAGTAGGTGAGCGCAACTGGAAGCCACCACCCTCAGGTTCCCTCAAGTTGAATTTAGATGGGGTGGCGAAAGGAAACCTAGGGAGAACAGGTTTGGGAGGAGTAATCAAGGAAAGTAAAGGAAACATCATCCGACTGTACGCTGGGAGTGTGGGCAACTCAACCAATAATGCTGCGGAATTCAAAGCCCTGGCGACTCGCCTAGAGATTTTAAGTCGGGAGGGGATGAAAAACACCATAGTGGAAGGAGATTCTACGTTGGTGATCAACACAGTAAGAAAAATCTAGAACGACACCAGAATGGGCAAAATCCAAAGACACTGGTGGTTGGCACACCTACTGCAAAAAATCCAGGAGCACTTACAGACATGGATCACAGTGGATTTTCACTGGGTTCGGATATCAGCAAATGCACTGGCAGAAAGAGTAGCGCATGAGGGGGTGGTTAATGAAGGTCCAGAACTGGACACAATCTGGAGAAACATCCCGCAAGGTCAATTCCGAATAGATTGCACCCAACTCACGGAAAAATACTATGACAACAGTAGTAGTACAGAAGACCACTTCAAGAATGGAGGTACAAAAGGAATTTAAGGGCACGAAGGTTCCAGGAAGAATCTGATAGTCCACCAATTAAACCAGGTTACAAATGCAGGTACATATCACACATCAGGCGAAGGCAAGACACCATGGTCCTGTCAATAGAATGAAGTACAGGGATGACCCATGGGAAACCAGAATAGATAACCATAAGGCGGGGAAGTATGAAGGATGAAAAGGTTCACGAGGGTCAAGTACAGGCACACCTCACCCAAGTACCATTACGGTGCAGGGAAATGACCGGCGTACATTGTACAAGTAAAATCATTGGCATAGGGATTACGGAAAGGCCATCAAGTGCACACGCTCTGGAACAGAGGACACGAACCAGAAATGCCACCTTGATGAGTAGGCCAAGATGGTAAGGATGATACCACAGTTGGGTTGGCTCCATAAAAATAGGTATAACAAAAAGAGCAATAGACCAAAGCAAAACAATTACAGGGGCCACCTAACTTGCCAGAAAAGGGTGAAGCGGAGTAGGAGAAGAACCCAACTTAAAACCTACCATATGCAAGAGAATAAGGTATGCATGAATAAAACCAACAGCAAGAGAGGTCCCCATGGAGCATAACCTCCTCCAAGTGCATGGAGGATGACAAGAATCGAACAAGCAGCCAGGGAAGCAAAGAGTACCTTCCTCATGCAGGTTGATACAAAAGGAAATACTATCATCAAAAGATGGGAGCGAGAAATCAATAACGCTCGTAGGGGCAAAGCCTGGACAAAAATAACTCAAGAAGCGGGGGGGATAATCGACCCAGGAGCCACACTACCTAGAATGACCCTCTATCACAAGATGGTGGAGGAGGCCTGGAGAACAAAAATGTTGACAGGAAAGTTGTGTGTGGACCAGAAGGAAAACAACAAGACAGAAACCAGGGACCACAAGAAGGTGCTCACAGGTATTATGAACCGCCTAAGAAACCTAGAGGCAAGTGTTGAAAGACTTGCGGAGGACCAGTGAAGCTAGCAAGAAATAATGGAGAGGCTGACAGGACAATTCCAGCTTTATCTCTGTTATGTCCACCAGATAGATATCACTCTAGCCAACAGAAATGGAACCCCAATGTGCATCAAAAATATATGCTTGGTGGAGCAAAGGGAGGAGGACAAGGCCAGGAAGGATGGTCATGAAGAGAACCCCATCAACCTAGATTAGCACAGGACCAGTCCTAGTCAAGGTTCTTAGGGTAGGAGCTAACCCCACTATGCTTATGTTGTATATGTTTTCGTTATGCTGTCGTTTTCCATAATGGATTGTGGAGGTTTGGGTTGGTTTCCCATGGTGGTGGCCTAGGCCTCCTCTGTTATATTAGACATTTCTCCCCTGGGACCCTAGATCTGGTTTCCGTTTTGGCAGATCTTGGGACTCCCTATAGCTTTTGTGTATTATAATTTCCTTCAGTAATATAGATTTTCACACTCATTTACAAAAAAAAAATTACTTATGACTTATATAGATACTTCCTTGGATGCTTCCAAAAAATATTCATTTTATAAGGCAATAAAAAGTTTTGCGACAAATGATGATATACAAAATCATAATAAGCGTTGTTTAAGAAACCTAAACTATCCCATTCTAACTAGTGTTGTTATATGAGGAAAAAACAACTAATCTATGGAAAGAGATGAATAAATCATGGAACTTTAGTTACTTATCATAGTTGGAGCTCGGGTAATGCTTACATCAAACATATGGATTGATGTAGGACTCATAAATGGTTCTCTTGGAGTTGTAGAAAAAAATGTGTATAACCCTTGAATTTTACCCCCCGAACCAACCACATATGTTCTAGTAAGATTTGAAAATTATGTGGGAGATCCATGGGACGAATCAATCCCTCAAATGGTTCCTATTACACCTAATGAAAGAGGTAATAAAAAACAACTTCCTATGAAACTTTCTTGGGGCTTAACAATCCATAAGTCACCACGATTGATGTTGCATAAAGATAGTATTAATATTGGGAAGCAAGAGAGACATGGCATGGCATTTACCGCAATATATCAAGTCAAATATTTGAATGGTATATGAATTCATCCTCCCTTTTTATATGATCAATATGAAAATATGGCAAAACTAGCAGGTGTGGCTAATAGAAAAGAAAGTGATTTGGAAATTCAAGAAAAACAAGTAATTTAGAAATTTGAGAATTTGGGAACTCAAGGAATTCAATATTTTAGTGAATTATGAAATTAGGGAACCAAACAAGGTTTTCTTGGCATGGATAGTTATCTAATTAATTTTGAAATCAAATAATTTATGGAATTTATGGAATTCCAGAATTGAAAAATGGTATGAATTTGGAAATTCTATCCTTATAAAGGAAATGTTGATCTGAATTTTAAGGGGGTATATGGTCGAAATTCGGATGCAAAATTTATAAATCTATAAAGATAATAGATTGTGCATGTGGATCAAGGATATGCCCACCTCCTCATTAATTAATTGGGCTAACAGGTTGTCCATATGGGTCAAAGAGTGTCCCACCTCTCCATTATTGTATTGGGTTTTATTTTCCACTACTTAGTTAGTTGGGTAGTTAGATCTATTATTATTATAATATAGACTCATTTAATGAGCTCTTTCCATTATTGTATCGGGTTTTATTTTCCTCTACTTAGTTAGTTGGGTAGTTAGATCTATTATACTAATAATAGAGACTCATTTAATGAGTTTTTTTTTACTTTTTCCGATGGACCATTTTGTATTGCTATATAAATGCCTAGCAAGCCTTTTCATACTATCAAGTTACTCATTTTGGTTTCTCTCATATTTTCTATTGTTCATTGTGAGATTAATTAGCTTTGAATGATTTACTAGTAATTAGTTTTAGAGGTGAGGATCCTCTTTGAGCCTCACTCTCCCCCTATTTGTAATTGATTGTTGAATAAATTATTGTCATTGATGTCAAAGGTAAGTATTAAAATACAAATATTCAAAGGAAATGTGACTTTAAGAAATACAAAGTGGAAGTGGATTAGAAATGAAGTTGCGTGGAAGTGAAATTATGTGAAAGTTGATTAAAAAGTAAAAGTGGATTAAACATGAAGTTATGTGAAAGTGGATTCAGAATTAAAAATGAATTAAAAAGTGAAAGTGGAGTAAAAATGCACAAGGTATTTTCACATGGTTTTAAATCCCACAGTGGTATTTTTCCCATGGTATGTTGAAAATTAAACTAAAAAGGAGAAAATTGATTATTTATTTAATGAGCGTTGTGTCTTTTCAAATGTACATGACTTTTCATGTAGAGATAATGGTAAAGTATAAAAGGAGAAGAGGATTGTGAGAAATGGTGTGGGTGAAGAGAGGAAATGTAATATTTACATATGAGAATATAATATGAGAAAATATTGAATATTATATTCTCATATGTAAATATTACATTTCCTCTCTTCACCCACACCACTTTTCAAAATCCTCTTCTTCTTTTATACTATACCATTAGCTCTACATGAAAAGTCATGTACAATTGAAAAAGACACAACCTCATTAAATAAATAATTAATTTTCCCTTTTCTAGTTTACTTTTCAACATACCATGGGAAAAATACCACCATGGGTTTTAAAACCATGTGCAAATACCTTGTGAACTTTTACTCCACTTTCACTTTTTAATTCACTTTTACTTCTTAATCCACTTTCACATAATTTCATGTTTAATCCACTTTTACTTTTTAGTCAACTTTCACATAACTTCATTATTTAATCCACTTTCTTGTAACTTCATATTTAATTCATTCTCACATAACTTCATATTTAATCCACTTTCACGTAACTTCATTTCTAATCCACTTTCATGTAACTTNCACTTTTACTTTTTAGTCAACTTTCACATAACTTCATTATTTAATCCACTTTCTTGTAACTTCATATTTAATTCATTCTCACATAACTTCATATTTAATCCACTTTCACGTAACTTCATTTCTAATCCACTTTCATGTAACTTCATTTCTAATCCACTTCCACTTTATATTTCTTAAATTCACCTTTTCTTTGAATACTTATATTTGAATACTTACCTTTGACATTAATGACAATAATTTATTCAACATATGCCTGATGTTAACCATCCGTAAAAGATAAATGAGGAAAAAGAGGAATCATTATGCATTGGTGAACTACAAAAATATTTATGATATGGAACAAATAATCAAGAGAAATAAAAAAAAAACTTCCCTTACTAAGAAAATTAAGCTCAATAATCCATGAATTTGCCTCAACTACAAAAACCTGTATTCTCAAGATTGAAATTTCTGAATGAAATGAACATGCAATGGTCTTGGGAATATAGTATTTAATAATAAATGATTGGAATTTGAAGAATTTGTGTAGTAATCATCATACAATATTCCTTTGCAAGACACACTCATAGCAATTAATTTATTTTTAGTATATATGAGCCAAAATGAAAAATGCCAAAACAATATTATTCTTACTATTGATATTAATACAATTATTTAATTTATCTCATTATATATAGAAAAAAATAATCATATATAAACACAACTCTCAATTCCATTTTTTTCGGGTAAAATACTATCTTCATATAAAAATATTGAAGAAAGTGAATTTACAAAAAATTATCTAATTTTAAACAAAGAGTAATTTTTGAAGGAAATATAGCAAACATAAGTTAATCTTTAAAATACATAAGAAATATAACGAACAAAGAGTAATTTTTGAAGGAAATATAGCAAACATAAGTTAATCTTTAAAATACATAAGAAATATAACGAACCTTAAAAATAGAGATTTAAACACTTTTTTGTCGCTTCACAACCACAGATATTTTATAAACAAAGTATATAAATAATTACTATAACAAAGATGAAAAACTTATGTATACAAATATTGCATGTGAGGCACCTAATTGAGGAAAAATAATTTTCCACCCAATCATAGGTAGTCTTATGTGGACAACATATCCTAGCAGAGTTACGGTAACATGAGGTAAAAGAAGAATAATGCATAATTCCCAAGTAAGTCTCTCTATCTCGAAAACAAGAAGGCTAATCAAAGTTACCAACTTAATGAGAGTAATGACCTCAAAATGAGAACTCTGGCCAAAAAAACACATATTTTTGTGTCAAGATCATCAAAATCAACCCCCATTTCAAAACGTGACGCTACCAGTAACATCCTTTTTTGTGGGAATGGTTAAAATTGTGACTTGTTTGAAATTATGACTTTGATTGCGGAAAATTCACCCTCAAATAAAAAAGTGATGCTTTCAATAGTGCCAATTTTATTTTTGGAGTTAAAATTAAGACTTAATTGAAAACGTGACCTTGACAATTGATACCATCAAAAATTGAAATGATAAAATAAGCTACTAAATTTACTTGATTTTTTTTATTAATTTACGTTAAAAATTAAATAAATTGAAAAAAAACATTGTAAAGAATTTTTTTTAAAACAAGAAAAAGCAATCCCCCGGGGGGTAGCTCAATTGGCATGTGTCGTGATATGAAGTGTTATGTTTGATGAGTTTTCAGTTCAAATCCCCTCGATTTACCCATTCCTATATAAGGGGCATACATATGGAACCTGGAGGTTATAGTGGTAGCGGTCAGAATCAACACTGTGTCACGCGAGTACAAGACCAACACAACTGCCTATTCCGCTAGTAAAACAAAACAAGAAAAATAACACATTTTCAAAAAACATTGAATAACATAAATATGATCTATATATATATATAACATATTTAATGGGCCTAATGGTTAAGAACATGTGTTTCCTCATATGAGGTCACAAGTTCAAATCCAAAGGGGGGTAGGTTATGTACACCTCCATAGACTTTAGTGATGCAGGAGCATCGCCAACTCATCAAGCAAGCCAGCGTGGAGCTGAGGATAGTTGGACAAGCCAGCACAAATTTTGAAAATAATTTGGGATTGTTGCGCAAGTCTTTAATGAAGCCATTTATGAAGGCACACTTTGTATATTATAATGGACCTTGAGCGGATAGCTCTCATCCTTAGGTAGATAGACGACATTTAATTTAGTTAATGCTGGTAGATAGGATTTAATTCTAGATTTGATAGCTTTAGAGTCCAAGAGAGAAAACGGATATAGACACCCTAATTGTATCATTGTAACATTATCGAAACAAGAGAGCAAGAGAAAACAGAGAGCTGTGTATGAAGAACACCCATGTATAGATATTGAATTAATAGAAGAAAGCTTTGATTCAATTCCATGGTTATGTGTCTATTCTCTGTGTATTGATGTTATGCTCATGAATATTTGTTTCCTGTCATACATTTGCTTTTATATGCTGTGTATGTGATTTCATGGTTGAATTGAAGTCTGAGAGGAAGAGTGAATGAGTTTCAATTGTTTCTCTAATTCAGCCAAAAGATTCCTACAAGGAGTGCAGTTGAATTTGTCCACAAGGAGTGCGTTGACAGAAGGGTTCAATTAGAGATAGCTTTTGTTCTCATTTCCTCGAAGGTGCATATAGGCATAGTGTCGTGCAAGGAGTGCGCAGGCCAAGGAAAAGCCTCAGGGTTGCGAACCTTATCAAAGATTTGAAAGACTGTTGTTGCAGGAGTGCGCAGGGTCGAAAGACTTCAACACTTAGAGGAAGTTGAAGATTTTCCGCAAGGAGTGTGTGCAAAGTTCTTTCTAAGGATTGAGAATTGTAAGGAAGCTCAGGAGGATTAGACCTTCGAACTCATCGAAGGATAAGCGTAGGGGAAGCCACTGTTGAAAGTTCAAGGGAGGTGTCGTAGGTTGGTGAGAAGGTGAACGAGTCTTGTGGAATATACACTTCTTCATTTCGGGGATTGCATAAGGAAGGACAGACGATCGAAATCCTCCGAGGAGATTTGGCGAAGTTTCGAGAGTTGTTGGATATTGCAGAGGTGCAGGGAAGTTATCAGCATAGGTGCAGGAAGGTTTGAAGCTCAGGAGAAGCGTAATCGTTGATCTGTGCCACAGGATTCGTCGGATCTACATGTGGAATCATGTATCGGGGACTCGCAAGTGGAAGCTCTGAAAGATCGCAACAAGAATTGCGATATCGCGAGTAGCGATACCCTGATGGAAGAGTCGTGTGGGCCACAGTCAAGAGTAAGTGGAGGACAGGTGGCATAAGGCATTGGGGTTTTGCAGCAAGAAGCGTCGAGGCGTTGTACTTTGGATTCGCGATCCCGCGAAGTCCGATAACCCGATAGAAGTGACAGAAAGAGGAGACGTCAGCTTGCACGTATACGTCGGAGTTTCAGCGTATCGCGCATCGGGAGTCCGAAAGGCAAGTTGTTGGATATCGCGAGTCATGAAACCGCGATCAGGACAGAAGCCCCGATAAGGCGAGAGAAAGTCAGCGTTGACTGACATATCGGGTCTCAAGGATTCGAGAGCCCAACGAGCAACTGAGAACTTACGAAGTTGTGAGTTCCGGTTTCGCGATAAGAGAACGAAGGGAAGTCGTGCATAAGAGAATCTGTGGGTGCAGATTTCCCGATAGGGAAATAGAAGAACCTTGAAGTTCTTCGGGCCGAGAAGAAGAAGATCCTGTGAGTGCACGTGGACCTTCTGACCTGCGGGTAGTGAAGGGGGCCGCGTTGCCGCCAGGTGTGGTATCAGAGCGGGAATATCTATTTGCTTTCTGTAGCAGAGAAGAGGAGAAATTCACCATGCCGCCCAGAAGAGAAAGACAATCACCTGACCCAGAAGATAAGGAGGTGCGAAGAAGAGGCAGGCCGGCAGGGAATCCAGAAATGGAGAGACAGATGAGATATCTCTGAGAAAGACTAGAAGATATGGAGACCGCTCAGAGACGCACAGCTAGTGCGGGAGATTTCAGCAATTCAGAAGATGAAGTTGAAGTTGAATGAAATGTGGAAGTTGCAGCCAAAGATGCATCAACTGAGGGATTGATTAAAGCTATTTCCAGTATCGGTGCAAAGACAAAAATGGACATTCCATTCTATGAGGGGAATCTGGATGCAGAGGAGCTATTGGATTGGATTAGAGCTCTTGACACCTACTTCAATTATACGGATATCGAACAGGATAAGAAGGTCAAGCATGCTTTCACGCGTTTGAAAGGACATGCAGCCTTGTGGTGGGACGAGCTACAAGTTGACAGATGCTGCA
This sequence comes from Picea sitchensis, assembly GCA_010110895.2. NCBI lineage: Eukaryota > Viridiplantae > Streptophyta > Pinopsida > Pinales > Pinaceae > Picea > Picea sitchensis. The sequence continues at coordinate 27,707 of SNQJ01S0140737.1, forward strand.
AAGGAAAGCAGAAGATCAAAATCTGGGATCAGATGATTGCGAATATGAAGGCAAATTTCATCCCAAGGGATTATCAAATTACATTGTTCAGGAGAATGTAGAACCTGAGACAGAAGCTGATGATAGTGAAAGAATACACTGAGGAATTCTATCGACTGAACATCAGGGCAGGTCATCGGGAGAGCGATGATGAGAAGGTTTCCAGATATCTAAATGGTCTTAGATACGACATTCGGGATGAATTAATCATGGTAACCATCCAAATGGTGGAGGATTCTTATCAGATGGCTCTGAAAGATGAGGAGAAGCTGAGCCGAAAGAAAGGTCAGCGAGGGAGAGGCAGGAGTCATCCTAGAGGCAAAGCAGTTGCCCAGGACAAGTATCAGAAGCCCAAGGAGGAATGGAAGAAACCTCAGGGTAAAGTTGAGAGAGGTGGAACCTCACAGAAAGGACCATACATTGAACAGAGAGGACAACATAATGAGAAGAAGGGAGATTATGCTGATGCAAACACCTTTCCTCGTACCAGAGGTAGAGGAAGAGGCCAAGGTGGAGTAATCACATGCTTCACATGTGTAAAGAATGGGCATAGGTAATTTGAGTGTCTAAAGAAAAAGAAATACATTGGAGAAGCTCACATCGCAAAGGCGCAGAGGCGTGATGTTGAGGGAGAAGACACAGAAGGCGGAAGGTCGCTAATGATGCATAAAGTTCTCTTAACACCCGGAAAGGAGGTGGAGGACTCAGCTCAGAGGACCAAAATTTTCAGAATGGATTGCAAAACCAAAGACTGGGTATGCAAGGTTATTGTTGACAGTGGTAGCATGGATAATCGCGTTTCAACCGAGATGGTAGAGAAACTGGAGCTGGAGACAACTGATCATCCAAGCCCATACAAGGTTTCATGGCTACAGAAGGGACACCAGGTAACTGTTACTAAACAGTGTTTAGTTGAATTCAAGATAGGAGGTTATAATGATAGTGTCTTATGTGATGTCATTCCTATGGATGTATGTCATTTATTGTTGGGTAGACCATGGAAATATGACAGAAATGTGGTTCATGACAGGAGAATGAACACATATACTTTAGAGAAGGATGGGATGACACACAGGTTTCTTCCGATAAAGGATAAGGAGGTGAAGTCGGAAGTAAGAAACACAATACTTCTCATGAGTGGGAAGGAACTTCTTACATAGATGGAGAAGAAAGAAGATCCACAATTCTTTGTGGTCAGAAAACCGAGGATTGTTCTGACTAGCACAAGAGTGGACGATCTACCAGACGAGATTCAGGAACTGCTGGAAGAGTTCGCTGAAATCATAGTGGACGAATTACCTCGTTCGTTTCCACCAATGAGAAGTGTGAGTCACCACATAGACCTCATACTAGGAGCTAGTTTTCTGAATAAAGTTGCGTACAGATTGACGCCACAAGAAAATGAAGAAGTCAAGAGGCAAGTCCAGGAGTTATTGGACAAAGGATTGGTTAGGGAAAGCTTGAGTCCATGTGTTTTTCCGACAGTACTTAGTCCCAGGAAAGATGGAGGCTGGAGTATGTGTACCTACTCAAGAGAGATTAACAAGATAACCATCAGGTGCAGGTTTCCATTGTCGAGGATGGATGATCTAATAGATTGCCTGAGCGTGGAAAAGTACTTTTCAAAGATAGATTTGAAAAGCGGATATCACCAGATTCGCATGAGAGAAGGTGATGAGTGGAAGACAACCTTCAAGACCAATGAAGGACTGTATGAATGGCTAGTCATGCCATTTGGCTTGACGAATGCGCCAAGTACGTTTATAATATTGATGAATGAAGTCCTGAGGGAGCTCATCAGGAAGTTTGTTATTGTTTACTTGGATGATATACTGATTTACAGTAAATCAGAGGCTGAACATCTGAAGCATTTGGCTATAGTGATGAGGAAGCTATAGCAGGAGAAGTTGTTGATAAATATGAAAAGTGCTCATTTATGAAGACAGAGCTCATTTATTTGGGATTTGTTATTTCGGCGAATGAGTTGAGGATGGATCCGGATAAAGTGGAGGTAATTAAGAATTGGCCATCACCAAGAAATATTTTCGAGGTGAGAAGTTTTCATGGGTTAGCTAGTTTCTATTGGAAGTTCATCAATAATTTCAGTGGAATTAGCGCAGCGATGATGGACACAGTGAAGAAGCGACATAAGTCTTTTCATTGGACAACAGAGGTTGAGAAAAGCTTCAATCTGTTGAAGCGGAAGATCACAGAACAACCAATGTTGGTGTTGTTGGATTTCCAGAAAACATTTCAGGTGAAATGTGATGCCAGCGGGTTTTCCATAGGAGCAGTCTTGAGTTAGGAAGACATGCCAGTTGCATATTTCAACAAGAAGTTGGATGAGGCGAAGCTGAAATACTCCATGTATGATAAAGAATTTTATGCTATCATACAGGAACTGAAGAAGTGGAGGCATTACCTGATCCCGAAATAATTTGTATTGTACAGTGATAATCATGCATTGCAGTTTGTGACTCGATAGGAGAAGTTGAATCAGAAACATGCAAAATGGGTAGAGTATATGCAGAATTTCACATTTGTGATTAAACACATTTCGGGTACTTCTAACAAAGTGGTTGATGCTTTGAGCAGGAAATGTTTATTGCTGTAGGAATTCCGAGTCAAAACATTAGGTTTTGAAAATCTCAGGGACATGTATGCAGGTGATGCAGATTTTGGGGAGGCGTATGAGGCAGCTGAGAATCCATTTCTCAGAGACAGAAGCCCTTGGATAGATTATATGATCTAGGAGGGATGGTTGTTCAGAGGCAATCAACTATGTATTCCAAATTTCTCCATGAGGGAGAACCTGTTGAAGGAGAAGCACAGTGGTGGATTAGCAGGACATTTTGGCCATGACAAAACATTCACGAAGTTGAGCGAATCATACTTTTGGCTGGGAATGCGAGCAGAGGTCAAGAGGTTTGTTGACAGATGCAAATTTTTTTAGCATTCAAAGGGGAGAAAGCATAATGCAGGTCTTTATCAGCCATTTCCCATACCAGAAAGGTCGTGGGAGGCAATAAGTATGGATTTTGTATTGGGGTTGTCGAGGACGCAGAGAGGATTTGATTCCGTCTTTGTAGTAGTGGACAGGTTTTCAAAGATGGCACATTTTATCCCATGCCAGAAGACCAGCGATGCGAATCACATCACGAATTTGTTCTTTAAAGAGGTCATTCGACTTCATGGATTGCCAAAAAGCATAGTTTCAGACAGAGACACTAAATTCATAGGGCATTTTTGGAGGACCTTATGGAAGAAGCTGGGAACTAACTTGATGTTTAGTTCTGCTTATCATCCTCAGATGGATGGACAAACAGAGGTGGTGAACAGAAGTCTAGGAGACTTACTAAGAAGCCTGGTGACAGAGAACCATAGCAGCTGGGATAACATATTGGCACAGGCAGAGTTTGCATATAATGACTCAGTGAACAGGAGTACAGGTCGAAGTCCATTTCAGGTTGTATACGGGATGTAGCTGAGAGGAGTTTCTGAATTGCGAGATTCAGAATAGACTACGACTAGCAGCGCTAGTGCATAAGACTTCGCTGAGGTGATGAAGGAACTTCACAGCAGAGTGAAGCAACGACTACAAGATTCAAATCAGGAGTATAAGAGCAGAGCATATCAGCATCGGATACAACTTCAGTTTGAGTTTGTCGATCTTGTTCTAGCACATTTGAGGAAGGAAAGGTTCCCAAGGGGAACATACAACAAGTTGAAAATGAAGAAAATCGGGCCATGCAAGGTTCTGAAGAAATTCGGGGAAAATGCTTATGAGAACGAGTTGCCGGATGTTATCGGAATATCTCTGATATTTAATGTTTTGGATTTATATCCATACAGGGCTGGAGAAATAGAGACTGCAACTGAGCAACCAGCGATCCACTGGACGAAGCAGATGCCGATAGCAGAGAAGCCACAAATGTAGTGCATACTGGACAAGAGGGTAGGTAAGAAGACCAGGAGGAAGGAATACTTCGAGTATCTGGTCAAGTGGAAGAATCACCCAGTGGAAGATGCCAGCTGGGAGACCGAAGCTGAGATACAGAAGCATGGACAAACCATGCAGGAACTCATGGACAGGAGCCCATGAAAATTTTTCAAGCTAGGGAGTATGAGGCAGGAGCATCGCCAACTCATCAAGCAAGCCAGCGTGGAGCGGAGGACAGCTGGACAAGCCAACACAAATTTTGAAAATACTTTGGGATTATTGCACAAGTATTTAATGAATCCATTTATGAAGGCACACTTTGTATATTGTAATGGGCCTTGAGTGGATAGCTCTCGTCCTTAGGTAGATAGATGACATTTAATTTAGTTAATGCTGGTAGATAGGATTTAATTCTAGATTTGATAGCTTTAGAGTCCAAGAGGGAAAACGGATATAGACACCCTCATTGTATCATTGTAACATTATTGAAACAAGAGAGAAATAGCAAGTAGAGAGTTGTGTATGAAGAACACCCATGTACAGATATTGAATTAATAGAAGAAAGCTTTGATTCAATTCCATGGTTATGTGGCTATTCTCTGTGTATTGATGTTATGCTCATGAATATTTGTTTCCTGTCATACATTTTCTTTTATATGTTGTGTATGTGATTTCATGGTTGAATTGAAGTCTGAGAGGAAGAGTGAATGAGTTTCAATTGTTTCTCTAATTGAGCTAGAAGATTCCTGCAAGGAGTGCAGTTGAATTTGTCTGTAAGGAGTGCGTTGACAGAAGGGTTCAATTAGAGATAGATTTTTTTCTCATTTCCTCGAAGGTGCAGATAGGCATAGTGCCGTGCAAGGAGTGCGCAGGCCAAGGAAAAGCCTCAGGGTTGCGAACCTTATCAAATCTTTGAAATACTATTGTTGCAGGAGTGCGCAAGGTCAAAAGACTTCAACACTTAGACGAAGTTGAAGATTTGCCACAAGGAGTGCGTGCAAAGTTCTTTCTAAGGATTGCGAATTGTAAGGAATCTCAGGAGGAGTAGACCTTCGAACTCATTGAAGGATAAGCGTAGGGGAAGCTGTCATTGAAAGTTCAAGGGAGGCATCGCAGGTTGGTGAGCAGGCGAATGAGTATCGTGGAAGAGACACTTCTTCATTTGGGGGATTGCATAAGGAAGGACGGACGGTCGAAATCCTCCGAGGATATTTCTTGAAGTTTCGAGAGCTGTTGGATCTTTTGGAGGTGCAGGGAAGTTATCAGCATAGGCGCAGGAAGGTTTGAAGCTCAGGAGAAGCGTAACCGTTGATCCGTGTCGCAGGAGTCGTGGGATCTACACGTGGAATCATGTATCAGGGACTCGCAAGTGGAAGCTCCGAAAGATCGCAACAAGAATTGCGATATCGCGAGTAGCGATACCCTGACGGAAGAGTCATGTGGGCCACAGTCAGGAGTAAGTGGAGGACAGGTGGCATAAGGCATCGGGGTTTCGCAATAAGAAGCGTCAAGGCGTTGGAGCTCGTATTCGCGATCCCACAAAGTTCGATAACCCGATAGAAGTGATGGAAAGAGGAGACGTCAGCTCACACGTATACATCGGAGTTTCGACGTATCACACATCGGGAGTCCAAAAGGAAAGTTGCTGGATATCGCGAGTAGCGAAACCGCGATAAGGATAGAAGCCCCGATAAGGCGAGAGAAAGTCAGTGTTGACTAACATATCTGGTCTCAGGGATTCAAGAGCCCAGCGAGCAACCGAGAACTTGTGAAGTCGCGAGTTTCGATTTCCCGATAAGCGAACGAAGGGAAGTCTCGCAGAAGAGAATATGTGGGTGCAAATTTCTCGATAGGGAAATAGAAGAACCTTGAAGTTCTTCGGGCCGAGAAGAAGAAGATCCTGTGAGTGCGCGTGGACCTTCTGACCTGCGGGTAGTGAAGGGGGCCGCGTTGCCGCCATTTAACAGTTAAATCATTGCATGGAGGGGGTCTCTTGTCCCACAAATAAGGGGGTCTCATACACCAATTTGGTGTCTAGCTTGGCCGTGACCTTAAAATTGGATTATATATATATATATATATATATATATATATAGAAACACTTCGAGGAATTCCCCACATTTCGTGGATGATAAACGTGGTAAATATTCATCCCTGATTACAAAGCCTAACCCCAAGGGGATCAAGAGAGTCAAACTCATGACCTCCCCAAGTGATCACTAGGGGAGGGATCTCACATTTGGCTCAAGACCAATTGAGTTAACCCTTGGGTATTTTACGATGGAATATACATCTCAGGAATCCCTACAAGTAACTCCCCTCATTTCAAGGTTGGTATGGGAGGTAAATCGGCTAGTTGCAGTTTTGGAAACCTAACCCGATGAGGACATCAAGTGAGGCCCACTATTATCAACATAGGCAACCAACTAGAGGACTTGACCCCGATACCTCCTGTATGTAATTCACAACTCTCAACCACTTGATATAACCCACTAGGCTTACACACAAAAAAAATAAAATTAAAAACACTAAATTCGAATCAAAACTAAAAAAAGAAAAAAAAAATTAAAACTTAATTGAAAAAATTAGGAACAAAAATACATATTTAAAAAAAGATAATATAATAATAATATCTAAACTAAAAAAAAGGCAAAAATCCAAACCTTGGGAGGGGGTAATTATGCCCCCCTCCCCCCAAATTTTGGATTTTTTGTGTGTTTTTTTTAGTTTTTGTTTAGTTTTTATTTTCATTTGTTTTTAGTGTGTATTTTTATTTCAATGAGGTTTGTTTGTTTGTTTTTAAATTGTTTGTGTTGTTTTATTTATTTTCTCTAATTTTGATTAGGATTTTTTTTTTAATTATGTTTTTTTTGTTGTCTATGATTTCAATCTGTTTAATTTTTAACGTAAATGAAAAAATATTAATAAAATAATTAATAAATAATTTTCAAGTCAATATACAAGTCGATTTTACCTTTCTATTTTGTGACGGTATTAGTTGTTAGGGCCACATTTTTAATTAATTCTAATTTTGACTCCAAAAATAAAATTTGTACTATTGAGAGCATCACTTTTCGATTCAAGGGTGAATTTTCCATAATGGTATCCATTGTCAGGGCCACAATTTCAAATAAGTCACAATTTAACCATTCCTGCAAAAAATGTTGTTCCCGTAGTGGCACTTTTTGAAATGGGGGTAAAAATAGCCACCAAATATGACCTCTAAATAAATGAAAACTCTAGAGGGTTCTCGTCAAGTTGGTAACTATGTTGTTACTAACCAAGTATCTCACTATTGAGTTTTCGTAGATAGAAAATATTTATAGCACCCATAATTCCTACCCGTAACCCCACATAACACAAGGAGAGTATTATTTCTCTACTCAACAGTCCCTTAGAAGAACCCTCCCTCTAGTTCTATTCAATATGTGCATATAAAAGTATAGGCTATTGTCCATCAATTCCAATATAATTTTCTTATTTTTCGTCTCTTCTCAAGGTTATAATGACTTCCTTTCATGGTCATTCCATCACATATTATGGTATCCTTCTTTTTCTAGGAAAATGATTTTTTTTTCTCTTCTCCATCCTCTCCTAGGATTGGATTTTTCTTCCCATTCGAATTTCCCCCATTTGCATGATTCCCCCCACAAGAAAAGGATAATAGGAGTCCTGATTTAACTCTTCTTAATTCCAAGAATGTACAGGACATGTTTCCAATAATGTATTGAGGTATAATATCCCTTATAGGAACTCATGCTCAGTCAGTCTTGGTTCTTTCATTAGCTACAAAATAACAATGTTTAATATTATTTAACATTACCATGATATGTCTACCTCATGGTGTGTGTGTGTATAAATTCACACACACAAAGCATTTAAACTTAATTAAAATTAAATGATTCTAGAGGATGAAAATTGGGACATTACATCCCCCCCTTGGAATAACATTGTCCTTGGTGTTGTTATACTGCATCAAGGTTTATGTATTTATTATTTAGTTGTATCTACCATGTCATCCTCTTGAATATATTGGTACATGACATTACATCATCTGCCTATGTAACATCCCGCTCTGGCGCACTGAGAACACTTATTATTTGAGGACACTTGCTCGCAAGTGATCTGGACCCTTTTTGATGTTAGACCTATGATATTT
>SNQJ01S0140737.1:60864-73736 GCA_010110895.2 Picea sitchensis
TAAGATACCTTAACTTCGGGACGAAGTTTCCTGAAGGGTGGGTGTATGTAACAACCCTAGTTGAACAAATGTGAAGGATTATTAAGTAGAAATTAATTAGGGGATTACTCGTCTTAATATGATATTAATTAAACAGGATAGATATAATAAAACTAATTAAATAATTATTGATTAATTAATGGTGGCAATTTGATTAATTAATTGATTACTTAAACTACCTATTACATTTAAAAAAAAAACATGAGTATTATATTTAATAAATAAATAAGTTATATAGTTGAATTGAAAGGTTACATACACAACAAGGGGATAAGTTATTAATTGTGGAAGGATAAGATATTAAAGAAAGGGGATAAGGGGCATTAACGGGGAGGGATAAGAGGTAATAAATGAGTTAGGTAGGGAGTAAAAGAGGTGGGAAGTCGGTGAAAGGGGGAATAAGGAAGGGAAGGAGTTTGAGGGGAGGCATTCCACGGGAGGTTGGGGATGAATTTTGGGAGCTCTGGATTTGCGGAGAGAGGTGAAGTTATGGAGTAGGATTTTATCAGTGCACCGTAGTTGTTGGGGGTTTTGGGCACAGGGGCCAGGATATCCGTAGATATCTTGGAGCTAGGGAGTTACCTAGTTGGCAGGGAGGAACGATTTTGGGAAGTGTTTTGCAGAAGCGGGAAGGAGGCAAGCGATGGACAAACGGAGGTTAATAGCATCAGGTTCAGGTATTATTTAAAATTATGCATTGTTGATTAATATCTTATAAAATTTTATTATTATTGATGAATTTGCATACGAATGAGCTAAATTATAGAAATTCTTGAATTTTACTACCAAGTATAAAATAATTGGTTGTTTAATTTATACGTCTTCTACACTTTGGTTCTCTTGCTTCTCTCTGTTGTGGCCGCGACTGTCATAACCTAGATCGCCTTGACTGTCAAAACCCTAACCTCTTCACCTTAAAAAAATCTTGTTGGTGCAACCAATATATTTAATTGCATTATGTCATAAGTAACTTATAGTTGGTATTGCATCCCTAAAATTCATTAACAAATGACGATTTTGCTTTTCTCATTACTTTGTCCATCTTGTCGAAACATGGTATCAAGGGTCATAACTGTTTTGAATGAGTTTTATAACTCTTTGGCAAGACCTTCAAATGCATATACACTTTTATCCATAACAGGTGGAAAATTTCCCAAATCACCAACCAATATAACTAACTTGCCATGTGTTGTTCCTGGGATTGATTCTAAGGCTCAAAGAATAATGTCAGGCATCAAAGGTTTTACATGAAATATTTTAACGAGTGATTTTTCTACCTTCTGTTTTATGAGAAAAGATCTTGAAATTAAATTAATAAGAGGACAATATAGAGTTTGTATCTCATTATCCGATTCACAATTATAATATCAAATGATGTAGAAAGAGCTACAAAACTGTTAAACAAAGTCAGGTATCAATTACAGATAAGTCTCACCTTGTTTACAGTAGAAGAAAAGTGGAAGACGCGCCCTTGAATAGGTTATAAAATGTAGTAATTCACATAGATCTTATGTCTTGTTTTACTCACAGTAATAACAAAGGAAAAGTTGTTTACTAAATGAAGTCATGGTATAATATGATTTCAGTAGGCATAATAACTCAAATTGAACGAAACTTAGAATATATGTATGCACTTGTATTAATACTCAAAAAGATATTCTCTATTACATTCGCCAAGAAGAAACCTTGAATAGATCTTAAATATATTTATTTATACAAAATCTGTCACCATTTAAAACCGTTGGACTTCTTACAATATTTATCTAAAAATAGAATACAACTGAATAAAACAACAACGTGTAAATATTGATGAGTTTTGCTAGCGCTTTCCTCTATCTCTTCATCAGCTGGTAGGAGTGCTCATTTTCCTTAGACCTTTGGGCTAGGTACACATGTCATTGAGGCCACCTCAATCATTCAGCTTACTGTCTTGGCCATTTGATCTAGTTGCCATATGTCCCTTCAGGTGTGTTCAACGAGGCAATGAATTACAATCGAGGTCATGGGGGGAGGATAATCAGATGAATAGAATAACATTGGCTCGTCAAGGGATGGATAATGGTCACATGGAAGAGAAACTTTCCATGGAAATAATGATGGGGGAACAACTGTTCGATGATGAGGTGGGAAGAGTGGAGGTTAGAATGCGGGTGGTAGGGATAGATGAGGTAAGTGATTATTGGAAGGTGAAAGGTAGAGAGGGTGGAAGGGATGGACATTTTGCATGCTTTCTCATTTTCTCCCAGCTACACTTGATTTTACCAGTTCAATGCATTGGGTGCATCTATCCATAAATGCTATAACGAACCTTGAAGGCTCAATCCTCTCATTTACTTTGAAGGAAAACAATTTATTCTGTATTTGGGGAAGCTTTTCCTGAATCTTGTTTAATTATAGGACTGTGGCCTCGAACCATGAACTTAGGTCAACCAACCATTCATTGTTTTTTAGAAGATCGATTTGGATCATTTCTCAGATGGTTTCCTAAATATCTTCCTTGTTCTTTCTGGAGCTTTGCTCGTTCATTTCTATCTCAATTTTCCCCAGGGCCTCTAAGATATTATTCCCCTCAAACTCAATCAAAATTTTGTTTAATGATGAAAATGCCTCTAGACAAGCCTCTTTCACCTCTCTGACAATTTTTTTTCCTTCTCCCAGATTTGTTTCCTAGGCCTTTAGGGCCATGTCGCCTCTTACTTGTTCAAAATAAGAGAGAAGACGAAAATCGGGGCCATTAGCTTTCTGGATCAATATGAGAACTTCTTGAAACTTAGACTGGGATGAGTAGGCCTCTTTTTCCTTGAAATAGATATCCTTTAGGGAAAGGTCTACTGCCTGATAGCATTTTTGGATGGCATATAATTTTAGATAAAGTTCTTGTTGGGAAACTTCTAGCTTCTCATTCATTTTTGATGCTTGAGTTCTGAAGGTCGAAATGTCTATCGTTGTGTCCTCTATTATGGTCAATATGTCCTCTAGCTACTCTATCAAATCGCCATGCTGAGTGACTAGACCTTGGATGGTATGTGAACTCTGGTGGAGCAGATCAAGGTTATCCTATAGATGTTTGATTTTCTCTCGAACACTAGCCTTGATTTACTCAAAATCCTATTTCATTCTACTTCTGACAGTCTACTCTGTAGTATATATCTAATTTTACAATTTTTCTACCAAGAGGCACTTTTTTCCTATTTATTCAGTCAAATTTTCCACCGACAATTGATTGGAAGTGGCTAAAGCATCTAATGAACCTACAAATTCTTTTGGAAACGATGGACCATCCTGGTCATTCCCATCATACAACAGTATTTTCCATTTAGTGATGAATCCATCCTTTTGGTGAGATTCTCTTTTCATAATAGCCTTTCGTTTCTTGCTAAAAAATAAATCTGAGGGAGGAATATCTTCGGGTGATATAGGAGTAAGGTCACCTATGAAAGTGAGTCCGAAATTAGGATTTCCAAAACTAGTTTGTGGAGGGGTTAATGATGCAATGGGAGAGTCAATTTCAGTTGAATGTTGTTGTCCTATTGTATTTAGGGTGCCAACAGGAGTTGTTGGTGTTGAATGAGAGACAATTTGTTCTGGATTCATGAAGTCCTCAAACCGTGCTATCACTTGTGGATCATTTAGTCCTGACAGTGATGTTCTTATCTCCTGAAATAATACCTCTAGGATTTTTGGGACCTTTTCGGCTTTGTTTTTAGTGGAGGATCTTGGCTCCGATCCTGTAGACCTAAATTCCTGTGAAGGAGGTGAAGATATTGACTCTCACTGAGGTATCTTTGGTAGACTATTCCACTTGTGTTTTTGAAAGCTGAGGAAACCAGTTTGTTGGTTTGGGGGTAGGTTCAGGAATCTTCTTTGGACTTCCTCATAAGATCTAAGTCCCCTGAATATTTCTTCATAAGGTGAATTCTCATGCATGTACCACTTCATGTTAAACTAAGCCAGATGGTTTTCTACTATGTTATGTGGATCATGTTTCTTGAACTCGATGTCAACCAATTTGACATCCTCAAGGGCTGCGGCCTAAACTTTATAGTGGCCAAAATCCAATAATGTAAACATGGCAACTTTAATGGGGAAAGTCGACCAAACATTTTTCTGAGATTCTTTCATCTCGTTGCTGATACCTCCTGCCATTGTCTGGGACACCACTTCTCTACACACCAACCTGTCGGGTAAAAATTGTGGGAGAGCATGAGGAGGAACCAAGCAACCAAAAACTCTAATGTAGGAGAAATTCTCCTCAATGAACCAATTTGTGAGCTTTCCTAGGTTTCCCATAATCCTCTCTGAAATCCGGGGAGGCGGGTGACCATAAATGGATATGTGAACAGGTACTATGACATTGCGACATATTTCATAAAAGAAATCCTTGGATTTCTCTTCCCATAACTTGGAGTGATAAAAATGAATAGGTTTAGACCTGGTCGGGGTCCAACTCTAATTCATTAGGGGAAAAGGGGTCATGAAACATATGGCATCCATAACATATGCTGACATGTAAAAAGGGGTAGGCTTCCCTTTTGATTTTGTTGTTTTATAATCAACAATTTCCTTGGACAAATTATTCGAAAACATTTTGGCCCAATTTAAAGTGTAGCCCCTTGGCTACCTCATTCATTATGGCTACCCAATCCACCGAGAAATGTGTAGGGATGTTCTTCCCGAACATGGGACAAAGCATCATGGCTACATGCAACATATGAGTGTCTAAATACGTTGTGGCGTACATATCATGAGCGTCAGTTCTAAATTTCTCTGGATGTCCCCACCAGGTCTTGATTATATCATGACCGCTCATGTCGTATTGGGTGCATTATTTTCTCTCGAACTCTAGAAGGAATGCGACATTGTAAGTGTATTTAGGAGTAGGGGAGAGTTTGTACATTACTTGTTAGTGTTCTGGTTCGAAAGAGTCGATGGAAACCTGTTGGTGGTTGATGATTCTCCTGGTCTGGATGTCAACATGTTCCAAGGCCCAACTTATCATATCACTGTAAGGCATGATTCTTGTCCATACAACTATCTTGTGCAGCTCCGACTGTGTTAGATGTCTAAGATTAGTTGCATAAGAGTTATCATGTTCTTCGATAGAGTCTTCTGGACAATTGATGATTTCACATTCTAGGATCTCAAAAACTTGCATCCAAGTTTTAATGGTGTCTGTGACCTGCGGAGTAATGTCCAATAGAACATCTGCATTCGGGTTTGAATCCTCACCCAGTGCATTAAGATTTTTTACCATTTTTCACGGTGCCATAATCCTCAAGGAAACAAAGTGAGCTTACATGTTAGAGGGGAAGTCTGTGAGTTCTTCACTAGATAAAACTGCTAATTGCAAATGGTGAAAATGATATTGAAATTGAAGTTCTTTTATTCAAACAAACGTTTATCGATCTTCGTATAGCCTCAATGACAAGGAATTTATTAACCTTAAAGGAATTGACTACCTGGCGATATGAAATCCTCGTTTGAAATCATTATCCTTAATTGATCATAAATTCCATCAATACTTTGATGGTTTGCATTTGGAAGCTTTGGATGTGATAGGGTGGAAACCTCTCGAATCCTGAATCCATGGAGGAGTTAATCTTTGAATAATCCATTTTAAATCTTAATTAATCGTGTTTAAAACGTTGAATTAACTTCAAGTGTTTCATAAGTTCAGACTTCGTAGGTTTTTGAATACAATAGAAGGGAAACTTTTTAAAATCCAAAATTACAAAGTAATTAATTAACTCTTAATCACGATTAACTTTCTCTATTAAATGTTTTATTAACTCCTTTTTACTTTTTGAAATTTCCAATAGTTCGACATTTTGAAACTTTGGTGATTTGTGAACTCACTCTTTGTTAAACTCCTGAAGGGATATTTCCCAGAGCGATGTGGCAGAGATGACATAATTCTGGATGATGTGTCAAGAAAAGAGATGTACCACGTGTCACTCAAGAGCATGTGATTCATCCAACGGAAATTTCAAAAATAAGTGTCACGTTTCAGTTCATGATAGATTTAAAAGACACGTGTCCTATAACCCATTTTCGTGAGTTCTTTAATATTTATTGCGAGCTGTTATTTTTGGGCTCAGGAGCTTCAAGGTTTTTACTGTTTAGACTTGTCGAAACATCAAAAGTGTGGAGTTTTGAAGCGACTGTTAGAGACTTAGTCTTTAAAACTCATGGGGATCCAGAACTTCAGAGATTGTTAGGATCTCTTGATCAAATTAAGGAAACTCATTGACGACAGATATTGTACGCTCTTTATTATTAAATAAAAAGAAATGAATTTGATTTAAAATTAAAAGGTCATTTTCCAAGTTTTTTCTTTCTTTGGGTAAGATTTTATTCCTAAGAGGTGAAAAATATAAATCTCAAATGTTCAAAAGTGTGTGTGTTCCAACATAGGCTCCATATGGGGATTGTGGCTCCCCATGAGGTGCAAAAAAATAGTAGACCAAGTGCCTTTATTGGGTAAATGGAGTCATTATTTCTTTTGGAAAAACATTTTCCAATTTTATTTATGAATTAATCATTCATAGCATAACAAACTTAACTGAATCTCGAAAAACTTCGAAACATACTCAATGATTGATCTTAAGTTAGGCTATTAAAATTTCCTTTTCTTAGAATTGATTTTAAAATTGTTTAAGATAGTCAAAATAGCTTTAACTGAAATATCAGACTTTGACAAACTTCGTTTGCATCAAGGTTAAGCATATGTAACAATTTATTTATGGAATACCCAGTTGGTTCAGGATGTAAATATCATCGGAAAGAGAACTAGATGACAGAGTATGTTACAGCCTTACAGATATCATAGATATTGCTTCATTTCCAGTGACCTGTTCAGTACCCTTGTGAAGTTATCCACTTATCCCATTGAATTTCCTTTCACCACTTCAATTAGTACTTTTGTACTTTCTGAGATGAAGACAATCATTATATGAATTTCCTTTCATCATCTCTTTTGGACAAGATGGGGGAAATCAAATTATGAATTTCCTTTCACCATTTGCTGTATATTTTAACATTTGAAGTGGGGGAAATCAATTTGTATCTATCATACAAGGAATGATATCTATTTAATTTTTTGAAAAGAGGGTTTGTCCATGATTTTAAGAATACTCTGAAACTAGCTTTCTTCCATTTTTCAATACACCTTCGCATATATGGGATAATTTTATGGGAATATTAATCTTTTCAGGGATCAACATTGAGAGAATTAGTTAGTTTAGAGTCTGATAGAGGAGCTAAAATTATCAAGATTATCCTAGACATATTTTTTTCAATTGAAATCAGAGGAGCATAAAGTTTTTCGCCTAACCTTGTTTTGAAAATATGTTTTTGAGTTGTGAGAGTCAAGGTGAGTTTCTTTCTTTCTATGAAGATTGAGAAAGGGTAAATAAAATTTGAAGTGGATAAGAACTTGGAGATAGAAAAAAGTGTCCAAACTGAGGATTCGAAGGGCTTGACACAAAATTCTCAATCCCACATAAGTTTTCATATTTACTTTCTTCTAGCTTATTTTTTATTTTTTTTAATTCATAGATGGCTTTAGAATTTATAAGTATGACACTTTAAGCTGTAATTTTATACCTCTCTTATTTTTAGGTCGGGTGATAGTATTATTATGAGTGAAACTTCCTTCCCATTTATTTCAGAGAATTCCTTAAAAAAATTATTTGAACTAGAAGGGTAGGAACTCATACCTCATTTTCCTTTTGAACTTTCAACCAGGTAGATCATTAATTCATAAAATGTTTTGAGAGAAATCGAATGTTTGAAAAAATGAGTGTCGAATTCTTATTTAGCCTCACCTCCCATTCAACAAGATATATTCTGCAAAAGGAATAAAATGAAAAATGTCAGAAAATCCCGTAGAATAGAGATGGTATGTGATACAAATGTTTTTATATTTTGTTTCAATGATGTCAAGAAATCATAATTTATTGAAAATATCTACAAAAAAAGAACAAATGACTTATATAATTTAGAAAATAAAAGAAAAATTGAAAATTAAAATAGTGAATGTCAATCCAAACTGATATATACAATGGAAATCCTGAAATATGACTACTGCATGAAATGTTTTAAGTAACGTCCATTGATAGGAGTGTCAAGAATTTCTCCATCAATATTTTCCAGTGAGAGAGAGGTTTTTCCCTCAGCAACTGCAATTTTGAATGTTCTGAACTAGACATGATTGAACTTGACATGCTTCTCTCCTTCTTTTCTAGCCTCCCATTTAAAAACTAAATCGCCTAGAAGAAACTCCCTATATTTTTTTTTCTTATAGAAAAGGGTCTTCATATTATCCTGATACTTTTGAAGTTTATTATCCACTTCCACTCTATTTTGCTAAACTTCAATGATTTGATTCATCCTTCTCCTAAGGTCGTTTGGCTTTTCATTTGCATCCTTCCAGAGTTTCATCATAGAAAGAGAGAGATTGATAGGAAGGACAACGTTAGTACCATAAACCAATTGTAAAGGAGACATACCTATTGATTTCTTGGTGCCAATTCGGTTTGCCCATAGGTCATACTTTAGGTGGATATGCCAATATTTTTTATTTTATGTCAATTTTCTTTTTATTAGTCATAGGGATCTTATTAGATGATTTGGCCAACCCATTTCACTGAGGATAATAAGCTATAGAATGACCTAAAACAATATTTTATTTCTGACAGAAATTGATAATTTCCATAGAATTAAAAGATTGAGCATTGTCAGTGACTATTTTTTAGGACAACCAAATATCAATAGCATGTTTTCTTCCAAAAAGTTAATTACTACTGAATTTGTAGCATTCTGAGTTGGAATGGATTCAAACCATTTCATAAAGTAATCGATAGCGGTTAGAATCCATCTATGTTGAGAACTTGATTGTGGATGGATTTCTCCAATGAATTCTAGGCCCCATTGTTGGAAATGAGCTTTAGATTTTACTGGGATTAAAGGTAGGGTAGGGAGCTTCTTCTTACCAGTGAACAGTTGGCACAAATTGCAGGCTCTAACCCTTGCATTCACATCATTAAATAACTTTGACCAATAATATCCAGCCTTTGAAATATTTTAAGCTGTCACTCTCCGGGCATGATGCCCTCCACATACTCCTTCATGGAATCCATCAATGACCCCTTCTGTTTCATCTTCTATCAGACAACATAACAAGAAACTGAGAGGGCCTTTCGAGTACAACTTGCCATCAACAATGCAATACTTAATTGTGTGTAGTTTTAAAGTCCTTGCTTTCGAAGGAGTCATGTTATTTGGGAATTGAAGAGTAAGGAGGTATGTAACAATATCATGGTACCAAGTAGAGGAAGAAAAGTTATCTTCAATATGAATCATAGGTTCCTGATCATCAATTTCCTCTATATCTAGGAGAGAATCATGTGATTCGAGGTTATTTATTCCAAGCGCTCTGAAATTTGATTCAGCTAACATCCTCTCCAGACCTTGACCTTTGACTATATTGGTCAGTTTCACTTCTAGATCAAACTCTTGAATTTTAGCCAACCATCTCCCTCTTCTCCCATCACTGTTTGGCTGAACCTATATATCCCTAATAATGTTTTTTGGCACATAGGGAATCATTTTGGAGTGCAGGACATATGTTCTGAACTTGAGAGCCTTCACCATTGCATAAGCTTGTTTTTCAATTATATCATATCTTAAATCTGCATCATTGAGGCTTTTGTTGAAGAAATCTATTGGTTGTTAGAATCCTTCTTCGTTCTTTTGAAGGAGTACTGCTACAACAATATGTTCAGAAGCGAACGAGAAGATTACGGATTCCTTTGTATAGTTTAGACTTGCTAGTACTGTTGCTTCCCCTATATCTTTATTGACACGCTCGAAAGACGTTTTGTCTTCTGCAGTCCATTTTACTTCGCTATCCTTTTTTAACATATCTTTAATCATTTTGATTATTTCAACAAAGTTGGGAATAAATCTTCTCAAAAAGTTGATTTTACCTAAAAAAGATTGAATTTATTTTCTGTTTCTAGGGATATTAATTAGGTCAATAGCTTCAACTCTCTTAGGGTCAACCTTGACTCCTTCTTTTTACACTATATGGCCTAAAATCTTACCTTCTTGCATAGAAAAATGTGATTTTTTGCGATTAAGAGACAAACCAAATTTTCTACATTTTTTGAAGGTTTGTTTGAGGTGCAACCAATGTTCTGCATTAGAATTGGAAAAAACTGTCAGATCATCTAGATAAATAACAAAAAATTTGTCTCTCTCAATGATGAACATGATATCCATCGCTCTCTGGAAAGTGGCTCCTGCATTCATCAAACCAAAGGGAATTTTATCATACATAAAGGTTCCCCATGGAGTGGTAAACACTATATTTTCTCTGTCATCTTCATGAACAATGATCTGATTATATCCTGAAAATCCATCAATCATGGTAATCATGCTATCCCCTACTACCTTCTCTAGAACATGGTCTGTATTTGGGACCGGGTAATTATCTTTAAGAGATGATCAATTTAAGTTTATAAAATCAACTCAAAGTCTTATTCCACAGTTCTTTTTTCTAACAGGGACCAAATTGTCCACCCATTCAGAGTATCTGAGTGGAACAATGATTTTTGCATCGAGGAGTTTCTTAACTTCCCTTTCTATCACTGGAATGAGAATGGGGTTTATCTATTTAAGCTTCTGGCTGAAAGGTTTAATACCATGTTTTAAAGGAATCTTGTGTTCAATAACGAAGGTATCGTAAGTTTTTAGATATTCATAAAACCATGCAAAAACATCTTTATATGGAATTTTTGGGTGCGAGGAATTGTAGATGATGCAAGTTTTGGGTGCAATATTTATAATAGCACCAACCCAGGGGTTGGGCGGGCTCCCATAAATCACTGTTGAATACGTTTTTTGCTTGTTAATGTCAATAAGAAAACTTGTGCACTAAGTTGTCACTAGTAAAAGAAGAATGGATTTGAATTGAGGATGGCAGGAATACCCTCTTCGTGTTACACATTTTTCACTAAAATGTTCCGATATATACAATTTGACAGTCGAGGCCTTACGTCTCCTCGAGAACCCATGTCACCCTATTTTGAAGCCCATCCAACCGCTTTCCACACTTGACCATTTTTTGACATCTCTTTCGTAGATCGTCGAGTTCGCAGGTTCAGGAAATTTCCAATTTCTAGTTGTTGTTTCCTATGCCTGCTACCTTCAAACTTCTTTCCAAGTATATGCAATATGTATACAACTTCTCTAGAAACATACAGAAAAGATCTTGCTGGGAAATGGAATATCTATTGTAGATTTGAATATATTGGACCTTCTTTTCCCTCTTCTATACTCAACCAAATTCCCATTTCTTTTTCCCCTATACTCTCTCTTTCTCATTACTTAGTCGTTTTTCCGAAAATGTCTCAATGCGCGCATTGGTGGACTCACAGGTTTACATTTGCACTCATGTTTTTATATCGCGACTCTAATCAAATGCTAGCCACTCGATGCCTATCCACTTTTCAGATCATGGATTCCTGGGTAGGCGGGCTCTATATTGCACTTCCATTGTTCCATGACCTGCAAACAACACATGGAGCTTCGTAATATACAAATTTACTGTCGCACTCCCACATCATACCATCTTCCGTGATACACAGTTTGCACATGAAAGTTATGATACCTGCAATTTGACGTTCGGGTCCTAACGTCTCCTAGGGAACTATTGTCACCCCATTTTGAATCCCATGTGTCCTCTTTCCATATTTCGCCATTTCTTGGAATCTCTTCCGTGCCTCCAATTCCATACTTAACCAAATTTTTTGCTTACGGATTCCTAGACAAGCAGAGTGCACTTCCAGTGTTCCTTGATCTGCAAACAAGCCACCAACTTATGCAATGTACAAATTGACTTCCAGACTACTACATCAACCCCTCTTCCATGTTACACAATTTTCACTCAAAATCTTTGATTAATACAATTTAACCATTGGGGCCTCACGTCTCCTCAAGAACCCTTGTTAGCCTATTTTGAAGCCCAGTCGACTACTTTCCATGGGTATTTCTTGCAATCTCTTTTGCGGATCATGAGGCTGGTGGGTTCAGACAATTTCGAATTGCTAGTCGTTGTTTTCTGTGCCCACCACCTTCGCACTTCTTTCCAAGTATATGAAATAATTATATAAATTCTCTAGAAACATGCAAAAAATATCTTTCCAGCAAATGGGATATCTATTACAAATGTGAATATATTAACCCTTCTTTTTCGTCTTCTATACTTTATCTTTTATCATAGAATTGTTGGGTGAAAAATGTATATGATGGAAGCCTTGGGGTGCAATATGTATACCATGGAACATGCGAGATAAGAATTCGATAGCGCTAAGTTGGGACGTCGCAGTGAGATTTTTGGATAAGTGTTGAAAGGGACGGTGGTCGGTCGGGCTCCTAATGTGAAGATATATATGGAAATGAGGATTTGGCAAACCGCTAATCGGTCAACCCGCGGGCAATCCAGGAGCCCGAGAAAGTTAGGTTCAAGTTCAAAGGGATTTTGTTTATGTTTATTTAAAATGTATTCATATTAATGTATCTTAATAGATTATTTGTGTTCCAAATGTAAACAATGTTTGAATTTGAATGGTGTTTTGGGCTCACAATTTTTGCTCAAACCTACAAGAAATAGAGAAAAAAATACATGACTTTACATTTTGTATATTGAAGAATATTTTGAAATATAGGAAGCTGCAATATATGCACAATATAGAACAAGAACATGTACAGGGAAATGAGTTAATTTTAAGAAGAAATACAAATTTCAAATAACAACACCAAACATTGAA
>SNQJ01S0140738.1:0-10686 GCA_010110895.2 Picea sitchensis
CATTCAAGAATTATTTCCCAACTCCATTCCATTCAAGTAGTAAAGACACCCACTATGCATCTTGACCTCCAATCTATCCTCTCCAAACACCAAGCCATTTTTTCCACTCTCCATGGACTTCCCCCTTCCCATGGTGTTCATGATCATTCCATTCCTCTAGTACTGGGTATCCTCCCTCCCAATGTTCGCCCTTATTTCCATCCCTTTTCCAAGAATAATGAAATTGAGAAATTTGTTCAAGAATTTCTCAATGAAGGTGTTATCCATCCTAGTACAAGCCCCTATTCCTCTTATGTGGTCATGGTACCCAAGAAAGAATGAAATTGGGGCATGTGCCCCAACTTTCGTGCCCTCAACAAACTCACCATCAAAGACAAATTTCACATTCCTGTCATTCTGGCTACCACCAGATCTCCATTCTGGCTACCACCAGATATGTATGAAAGAGGAAGACATTCCCAAGATTGCCTTTAGAACTCATGAGGGTCACTATGAGTTCTTGGTCATGTCCTTTGGCTTATGTAATGCTCCCTCCACTTTACAAAGTCTCATGAATCGTGTCTTCCATCCAATCTTTTGTCATTTTGTCTTAGTTTTCTTTGATGATATTCTCATCTATAGTAAAACTTGGGAATACCATCTCGATCATGTGGATCAAGTTCTCCATCTACTATCTCAGCACAAAATTTTCCTCAAACAATCTAAATGTGCTTTTGGAGCCTCTGAAGTGGAGTACCCGAGTCATATTGTTGGAAAGGATAGCATATGTGTGGATCCTAAGAAAATTTAAGCTATGAAGGATCGGCCTCGCCCTAAAACTCTTAAGAGATTGAATAGTTTTCTGGGTCTAACAAGGTATTATTGTAATTTTGTTCAAAATTATGGAAAACTTTCTACAACTCTCACCGCTCTCCTTAAACATATTTCTTTCACTTGGACTTCAGTCGCTGATCAATCCTTCCATGCATTGAAATAGGCTATGTGCACGACTCCCATCCTATCCCTTCCCGACTTCACAAAAACTTTTGTCCTAGAATATGATGCTTTAGGGAAAGGAATTGGGGCAGTCCTCATGCAAGATGGAAGGCCTTTGGCCTTCACTAGAAAACACCTTTTGGAGAGAAATTTGGGCCAATCAATCCATGAAAAGGAAATGTTGGATATTTTTCATTCCATGGATCTATATCATCCTTATATCCTGGGGAAACACTTCCAAATTAAAATGGATCATCAGATCCTCAAGTATATTTTGAAACAACAAATTTTATCCCCAGAGAAACAAAAATGGGTGAAAAACCTATTTGGATATGATTATGAGATCATTTACAAGAAGGGGAAGGAAAATGTGGTTGTTGATGCTCTTTCAAGGAAGTATGAAGAAAAAGGGGCCCTCTTTTCCCTATCCTTCATTGTACCAGATTGGTTCCAAGCTATTCGTTAGGAATAACCACAAGACCCCAAAATCTCTTGTTTGATCCAACAATTGCAACACAATTCTACATCTTCCCAAGGGTACTCTTGGCACAATGAAGATATTCACTACAAAGGCCATCTATTTTGAAATAGTTTAAGAAAAAATTCACAACTTAAATCCACAGTGCTTGTTGAGCTTCATGCTTCACCGAGAACTAGGCATTTAGGTTTTACCAAAAACTATGAAAGGGTCAAATATTATTTTTTATGGGATGGTATGAAACATGACGTCTGCACATTTGTGGCTAAATGTGATGTCTATCAATGCAAAAAGAGAGAAAAAATCAAAGCCCCAGGCACACTCCAACAACTTCTGATTCCCCTTGCTATTTGGAGGGCTATTTCTGTGGATTTCATTGTTGGCTTACCTAAATCAGGCAATAATTTAGTCATCATGGTGGGAGTCGATCGTCTTCCAAAATATGTTCATTTCTATTCTCTTCAACACCCATTCACAGCATCCACATTGGATCAAATTTTCATGGATAATATATTCAAACTTCATGGAATGCCTCATTCTATTGTCTCTGATAGAGATCCAACTTTCACCAGTAATTTTTGGCAAGAATTGTTTAGGCTCCATGGAACCCAATTGCATCTCAACACCGCCTATCATCCCCATATTGATGGCCAAATTAAAGGTCGCAATAAGTGTTTGGAAACATATTTGTGGTGTTTTTCATACGACAAAAAAAATCAGTGGGCTCAATGGTAACTCCTAGTTCAATCATGGTACAACACCTCTTACCATACCGCTACTTGCATGACTCCTTTTGAAGCAATCTATGGAAAAAATACATTGTCGGTTCTCTCATACATTCCAGGTGTCTCAAAGGTTCAAGAGGTTGACAAAAATATTATAGTGCGAGAGGCCATTCTCCATACCCTCAAATAAAATTTGGTCATGGATCAAAATTGCATGAAGCAACAAGCAGATCAAGGTCATTTTGAACAATTTTTTTTTGAAGGGGACTAGGTGTTTCTTCGTTTGCAACCTTATAAGAAGACTTCACTCAAAGTTGAACACTGTCATAAACTTTCTCCCAAATTTTATGGTCCTTATACCATTCTCAAGCGAGTGGGGCTATGGCCTACCAATTAGCTATGCCCAGTCATTCTAAGATCCATCATGTTTTTCATGTCTCATGCTTAAAGAAAGTGATGGGAACTAAGTGTCAAACTCAAACTAGTCTCCCTAAGTTGGGTGAATAAGGTTCTATTTGGTTGCAACCACAAGAAGTCTTGGACCAACGAGAGCATCTCCTTTGTCAACGCACCATCAAGGAAGTGTTAGTTCAGTGGAAAGATACATCTCCAGAAGATGCCACCTGGGAGCCGACCACCATTCTACGACAATTTCTTCATCTCAAGCCTTGAGGACAAGGTTGTTCTTCAAGGGGGAGGGCATGTTATGGACCTAGCCTCCCTAACCCCTCACATAGGTAAAATAATATATTTTCCATGTAATAAAGGTCTACATTAGTTGATAAGGCCTATTTAATAAATGCGAACAAGTCAATGTAAGAAGATCTAATAGAAGCTTCTGCTTCTAGAAATATATTCCTCTAGAATGTTCTTTAAAAGAAAAAATTAGTATAAATAAGAGTAGAAGGCATGATAAGTCTTTGTCTTGAGAATTATTGTAATAGAGAGTTTCTTTGTTGGAGGTTTCCCCATCGAAGAGGCAAGTGAACATTGCTTCCTATCAATAAAGGTATTCTTTTTTGTTGTGGTTCTTTACATTTTATTATCTTGTTGGTATTTGCTGCAATATTTTTGTTTCTTCTTAATATAATAGATCTGATACTTAACATCTTCCCCTTCTTAGAATATTTTTGGAGCTCTTTCTGCTTCGAACCACTTGGTTACCCTTTCTTTTGGCCTATGTTTTTCATGTACTATGCCTATACACACGCATCATCCATTGTCCTTGGCTTGAAGAGAATCACCTGGTTTCATAGATGATTGTGTAAACCCCATAGATACTTAAGGAGTACGTCTAGGTTCTTGGGAGAGATACCCAACGTGATGTCCATCTTTCTAAACTCAATGGTGTACTCCTATACACTATGCCCCTACCTCTGCCTTAAGTAGTGCCATCGGATCCATTGGTCCTCTACATACACGATAGGGTAGAATTGGGACATGATGAGGGTTTTGAAGTCCTCCCACCTAGTTACTGACAGATTATCCTCTATCCTAAGTGTTTCCGTGTGGCTCTCCCACTAGGTTAAAGTATGGTCCTCTAACTTCAATCTAGCAGATGAAATATTTTTCCCTTCATCTATATGGTGAACGCTAAAATAAACTGTTGTTGCAACCAATGATTCATTTTTAATGCATTGATATCACCTTGGTATGGATTTATGTCCACTTTTTCTTCCATATTGAATATGGATTGTGAAGGGTTAACGACACTCGAACTTGACTGCTCTTTCTTAGATTATTTTTGCGACTCCTTTCTTGAGTCTTCCCATTCTCCTAATTTCCCCTTCGATCCATGGGGAAATTACATGAAACAGATAAAATGAAGATAATAGAGAACAATAAAATACAACCACACCATCCACACAAGATATGACCCGGGAAACCCGATACGAGAGAAAACCCAGCTAGAAGGTGAGGCTACTCTGCTCTCTTTTCTCTGTTATAGAAATGAAGCAAGTACAAAGAAAGAGGCACTCTCTATGGATTTTTCTTTGACCTGTGGCCCGTATGGCTGCTACAAAATCTCTCCTCCCATTTTATTCTCACAAAATACCACTATCATATGTTTTTCTCAGCTATGGAACACAATACAATGCCAAAGAATGGAACCCCTTCTCCTCCTAGTGGCCTGATATTTAACATAGCCTGATAGCCATTTAGGGGTAGGTTTTTGACTTCCTCAACCCTTAATTGTGATATGGTTTTTAACCTTCTAGAATATTATTGAAATTACATACGCGAATAACCCCATTTGAGTAATGAGGGTTGTCGTGGCATCCTCTCATACTATAGTGGTCAACACGGTAGGTCAACTTGTGAGAGGCACAACATTTGCATACGATCTCCGATTGACACGATGTTTGCACCGTTGGAAAGGTATTGATGTGTAGAATAGAATCAAGGAGTCCTAACCATTCTTGGAAAGTTGTAACCCCAAAAAACATCGTTTGATGCCTCAAAATGGCCTCAGAAGGTTTCAGACCCCAATTTTCCAAATTGGGACTTGCCACTAAAATGGATCTGCAAACTGATTCCTCATTTTTTCCCCACTTTGAAAGGATAAATATACATGAAAAATAATATAATGATCCAATTCAAATCACTTCTCCTCTCTTGGTATTTAATCTTTTGTTTCCATTTGAATCACTTTAACACTTAGGGCACCCATTTGGTGCATTCCCTAACTCCATGGGCCTAATTGGGGGCACAAAACCCTGGGTTGGGTCCATGACCACTTAGGATGCCTCATTTCATATCTATAGTTTCCAAAAATTGCTTTGGAATTGCTATTTATAGAGTCAATTTGAGTCAAACCTCTCAAACCCTACTTGATATCTTGACACTTAACATACCACATGTTTCTTAGGGGTAATGCAACTTTATGAATAAGAAAGGGTGTCATGTTGCTGATTGCATGAGGTGTCATGCTCATCTCCACTAGATACATGATAATGCTAGCTCAATTGTGGTGTAGCTCTCTGTTGGAAGCCAAATTATCATATCGCTTCGTCGATTTTTTGAAACGCAAAAATTGCAAATAATTTTTTTATCCACTGCCTAAATTGTTTTTGTGATGAAATTGATCATTTTTTTTGGGTGATTACTTGGTTGATCAGTTTTTTTAATTGTTATTTTATGTTTACCTGACTCGTTTACCCATTTCAATTTCATGACTGGCAAGCATGAAATTGAAATCCTTTTATAAGCACTTTGAATGAACTCTGAAGGTTCTCACCTTGTGAAATCAAACGAACCTTTGGAAGACCTAAAATCACAGAACATTTAGGCTTGGTGAATAGGTGACCATGTGAAAATTTTATAAAAGTTCCATTGCATAAGGATATAACCAAATTGTGGGTGATTTATTTTATGATTATATCAATTTTTAAAGTTTGATTATTTCCTTACCCTTTGTGATTTTGGTTATGTTTTTGTTACATTACTATATGATCTGAATGTTGCATTAAAATGTTCCGTAACTGTCTTATCAACGTATGACCTGGCTAGTGACCATGCTATGAAACCATTACTTATATGTCTTGGTCCATTAGTGATCACACTCATTTCATCTTTTGGATGGTCCTTCGTAAACAAAGAGTAGGTTTTAGGAGACAAAGTGGTTTTTGAGTTTTTTGTCCTCTGATTCTGGGTGTTTGATCAAAGATTGAGGTGTAATTCATGGTAGCGTCCTTCCGATCCCTTAGTTTTTGGGTCACCATTAGCCATGCAAAATCAACCATTTGTTTTGGGTTGGTTCATTGCAGGCCCCTCCATTTTGCATATTTTGGTACATTGTGCACAAGATGATGGCTCCTGTGGTTAGGGTAGAGCTGAATGGCTCACATGATTTTCTATCTCATGACAACACTGTAGATGACCTTGTCCTTTTTGATTGGGTTAATTTCATCCAGTATTTTGAGGGTTTTAACCTGGAAGTTGCACAAGCCTTTGCCAAAACTTTCGATGGTGCCAAAGCCAAGGTAGGCAACCTGCAATTACAAGTAAACAAAGAATCCATAGCTGAGGCCACAGGTTCGTCACAGGAAGGGGACCGTTGGTTCAAGAATTTGAAGATAGAGGGCATCCCATGGAATTTACTGTTGGTATCCAAAAAATCACACTATAACATAAAAGGTACGCCTATCCAGTTGTTCAAAACTTGTTGGCATGGCTTGCTATTGATAATTAAACAATTTGTGACTTGCGAGGGACATTATGGACTGGTGTTTTTGTTTCATATACGGTTATTGATTGTCTTCCTGGGTTTTAAGTTAAACTTTCCTTTTTATTTACTTAAGAGTCTTTAGAAAATGTCCAAGTTTTACGAAAGACATAAACCTAATTTTGAGTCCAGTTTGTTCCACCATGGTCTAATTCGAATTCTGGTTAATGCCCAATTGTTGAAGACAAGAGATAATTGGAATTTTTTTCTTCTTAGGAATAGCTATGTTCCTTTTCCATCTGAGCCTATTTCTAGTTTACCTTTGAGTGTTGATGAACCTGTCGGTCCAATTGTGTCGTCCCATTCTTTACAAAATTTTTGAGTTGAGATACAAATCTCGAAAGACTCTATCTTACCTTCCAATGCTCTGATTGAGTTTCTTCCGGTAGCCGAGGTCACCTCCAAAAAATGTGATTTCGTTCCAAAGAAATATTTGGAATAAATTATGAGTCTTTTAAGAAATAGGTCATCAGTCGCCCCTGATCTTGTACAAACCAAGGTTAGTAATGATAAAAATAAATCAAAAGACGGGGAAAGCAAGTTACATAGGACGTTAATGACATAGATTTCATAAATAAGAGGAGTGGTAGACTTCTGTCAAGGATGACAAGGAACCTATATTCAAATCATGACCTACAGTTGTTATTGAAGGTACGATCTATGTTTTGGATGCAAGTTCTTATTCCACTAGAGTGGAATCATCCCAGTACGATTTTGTTTCAAAACTGCTTCCATTTTTAACGAAACAAGGGTTTTTTTTAGGAATACAATATGATTTAAAAATGACCATGGCATAAGGTAAGCCTTTGAACACAGATGATACTATTGGGTATGTGTTATATTCTTTGCACGAGTAAAACGTGTCACATATTTAGGTGGTTTTTTGGCACATGGTTTCTTTGCTGATGGTTTTCTATTTCCGGTTAAGGAATTAGGGTTGTTGACTAATCCAGGTCATTGGGTTAGGGTTTTGGATGCCACTAGATCCTATATGTATATTGTATTGTAAACAATGTAACACAATGAAAATATAAAATATGTTGGTTTTACCAGTTTGGGGTTCCAGGGGAAAAATCTCTGTGTAATGTTTGTATTTGCCATTGTATCTTTTCTGTTCTTTTACTGAATATTTGTTTGCAGTAAATATTGTACAAGGTTAAAATCTACATTTGGAATCAGATATTTGTTGGCTTCAGGGGGACGCCTTTGTGGTCAAGGGTTTGGATCGGGACTGTGATAAGCCTTGTTACAGTGGGAGATCTGTGGTATTCATTTTTTAGGTGAAAACAAATGGCAAGAAATTCGAAGATGGAGATCGAGAAGTTTAATGGGAAAAGTTTTGAGCTATGGAAGCTCAATATGGAAGATCTGTTGGTGGACAAAGAGCAGTGGATTGCAGTAGATCTAGGTACTGCACCTACAGGAACTTCAACAGATGACTGGAAAAAGTTGGATCAGAAGGAAAATAGCACAATTCGACTGTGTCTCTCAGATTTAGTATTACTGAACGCGTCAGAGGAAGCTACGACCAAGGATTTATGGGAAAAGTTGGGGAAGTTGTATCAGTCTAAATCCATAGGAAATAAACTATTCCTGAGAAAGACGTTGTATAACCTGACGATGAGAGATGGAGACTCAGTGGTAGAGAATTTGAACGCCTTCAATACTGTGGTAAGTCAGTTAATATCTGTTGAGATTAAAATTTCAGATGAAGATAATTGTATTAGTTTACTGTGTTCTTTACCAGACTCATGGGATAGTCTAGTTGTGGCCATAGGTAGTAATAAAACTGCCTTGAAATTTGATGAAGTGGTCTCATCCTTATTTTCGGAGGAGATGAGACTGAAGAATATGGAAGGATAGAGAACAAACACATTATTTGCAAGAGGACGTTCCTAGGAAATAAATAGATCTAAGTTCTCAAGTGGGATATCTAAGCCTAACGGTAGATCTAAATCTCCTTGAAAGTTTGTAAGGGTATGTTGGATATGTGGAAAAGGACGGCATGACAAGAATCAATGTAGATCCACAGTTGAGAAAAAGAAGGGATCTGAAGAATATCCTTCTACAGAAGAAAATACCACCAAGGAAGAAGGAGGGGATGTGTACTTGGCTTCTTCAAGCACACATGTAGATCATGAGGCATGGTTAGTTGACTCTGGTACATCCTTTCATATGTCTCCCCACAGGGAGTGGTTCTGCGAATATGAAAGGTATGATGGAGGTAATTTTTTCTTGGGTGATGATTCGACAACCATAATCATAGGACGAGGACAAGTCAAGTTGAGGCTCATATATGGAAGGATTATAACACTGCCTGTTGTTCTACACATCCCAGGTTTGGCCATAAATTTGATTTATGTAAGAAAAATGGACAATGCAAGGGTAAACAACAACATTTGAAAAGGAAAACTACATGATGGTTCGAGGAGCAATGGTGTTGCTAAAGGGAGTTTGGTCTGGAACTCTGTATAAGATGCAAGGAATAAATATTAGTGATGGGTGTAATATTTCCATTGTTCCTGATATTGGAGTTGAAGAAGAAATAACTCCTATAGTCTTTGGAGAAAAGGTTATGCCGTGGCATCAAAACCCGGGGCATATTAGAGAGAAGGGTCTTCGACTAATACACTATAAAGGTATGGTTGAAGGTATTTGTAACTACTCAATGGATTTTGATTTCTATGAACATTGTCTATATGGGAAGCAAAATTGGGTAATATTCCCCTCTGGTGCAACGAGGGAAGAATAAATTTTACATCTAGTTCACAGTGATGTTTTTGGACCTGTGTCGATCCCATCATTGGGAAAATCTATGTACTATGTCTCATTTATAGACGAATTCTCGAGGAATACTTGGATATATTTCCTTAGGAATAAATTCAAAGTCTTTGATAGGTTTAAAGAGTTTAAGTCTCTTGTTGAGAATCAAATAGAGAAAAGAATTAAGGTGTTGAGGATAGATAATGGTGGAGAGTTCCGTGGGAATGAATTTTAAGAATTCTGTAAGAAGTGCAGTATAGAAAGGTAGAAGACTACTCCATATACACCTCAACAGAATGGAGTTATAGAAAGGATGAATATGATGTTGATAGAAAAAGCAAGGTGCATGCTCAGTGGTGTCAGGTTAGGGCAAGGATTCTGGGCAGAGGCAGTGGGTACTGCATGTTACCTGGTCAATAGATCACCCTCATCAGCATTGGATGACAAGACTCCACAAGAGGTATGGATTGGTAAGGAACCTTCTCTCACACATCTCAAGGTATTTGGTCGTGATGCATATGTTCATGTCCCAAAGGAAAACATGAGTAAGCTAGATAAGAAGGCCGAAAAGTGTATCTTTATTGGATATAAAGATGGTCTCAAAGGTTATAAGCTTTGGAACCCAAAAACTAAGAAGGTAGTGTATAGCCGAGATGTGGTATTTAGAGAAATGAAGGATGTTGTTAAACAAGAAGTCCTACCAAGTAAGGAAGAACCAGAGAATATAGAGTTTGATTTAAAGGATGATGAGTCAGACTCTATAGAAGAACATGAATCAAAAGAAGAAGATCCTCATACTCCAGTATTGAGGAGACCAGTTCGCAAAAAAAGGATACCATAAAGGTATACTCCATCTGATTTCCATTCAAATTTTTCTTTTTCTATTACTGATGATGATCCTAGAACTGTCAGGGAGGAAGTGGATTCAGAGGATGGAAATCTCTGGAAAAGGGCCATGGACGAAGAAATGACATCTTTGGATAAGAATGAGGCTTGGGATCTAGTGGAGTTGTCGACTGGAAGAAATCCCATTGGAAACAAATGGGTATTTAAAAAGAAGCTAAATGTAGAAGGAAAAGTGGAGAAATACAAAGCTCAGTTAGTAGCAAAGGGTTATTCCTAGGCTGAGGGAATTGATTTTGGTGAGATTTTTTCTTCTGTTGCCAAGTTAACCTCTATAAAATTTCTATTCTTTGTTGCTGCTGCATTTGATTTTGAAGTAGAATAGATGGATGTGAAGACAACATTCCTACATGGGGATCTGGAAGAAGAAATCTATATTAAGCAACCGGAAGGTTATGCTGTGAAGGGAAATAAGGAGCTGGTATGCAAGCTGAAAAAGTCCCTGTATGGTTTAAAACAATCACCAAGGATGTGGTATAAAAAAATTTATACTTATATGCTGGGACTTGGCTTCATAAGAAGCAAAGAGGATCACTGTGTGTATTTTAAATTAATTGGTGATCATTTGATTTATTTGGTCTTGTATGTGTATGACATGTTGTTGATAGGAAACAACA
>SNQJ01S0140738.1:10696-23565 GCA_010110895.2 Picea sitchensis
ATGGAACTTTTATAAAATTTTCACATGGTCACCTATTCACCAAGCCTAAATGTTCTGTGATTTTAGGTCTTCCAAAGGTTCGTTTGATTTCACAAGGTGAGAACCTTCAGAGTTCATTCAAAGTGCTTATAAAAGGATTTCAATTTCATGCTTGCCAGTCATGAAATTGAAATGGGTAAACGAGTCAGGTAAACATAAAATAACAATTAAAAAAACTGATCAACCAAGTAATCACCCAAAAAAAATGATCAATTTCATCACAAAAACAATTTAGGCAGTGGATAAAAAAATTATTTGCAATTTTTGCGTTTCAAAAAATCGACGAAGCGATATGATAATTTGGCTTCCAACAGAGAGCTACACCACAATTGAGCTAGCATTATCATGTATCTAGTGGAGATGAGCATGACACCTCATGCAATCAGCAACATGACACCCTTTCTTATTCATAAAGTTGCATTACCCCTAAGAAACATGTGGTATGTTAAGTGTCAAGATATCAAGTAGGGTTTGAGAGGTTTGACTCAAATTGACTCTATAAATAGCAATTCCAAAGCAATTTTTGGAAACTATAGATATGAAATGAGGCATCCTAAGTGGTCATGGACCCAACCCAGGGTTTTGTGCCCCCAATTAGGCCCATGGAGTTAGGGAATGCACCAAATGGGTGCCCTAAGTGTTAAAGTGATTCAAATGGAAACAAAAGATTAAATACCAAGAGAGGAGAAGTGATTTGAATTGGATCATTATATTATTTTTCATGTATATTTATCCTTTCAAAGTGGGGAAAAAATGAGGAATCAGTTTGCAGATCCATTTTAGTGGCAAGTCCCAATTTGGAAAATTGGGGTCTGAAACCTTCTGAGGCCATTTTGAGGCATCAAACGATGTTTTTTGGGGTTACAACTTTCCAAGAATGGTTAGGACTCCTTGATTCTATTCTACACATCAATACCTTTCCAACGGTGCAAACATCGTGTCAATCGGAGATCGTATGCAAATGTTGTGCCTCTCACAAGTTGACCTACCGTGTTGACCACTATAGTATGAGAGGATGCCACGACAACCCTCATTACTCAAATGGGGTTATTCGCGTATGTAATTTCAATAATATTCTAGAAGGTTAAAAACCATATCACAATTAAGGGTTGAGGAAGTCAAAAACCTACCCCTAAATGGCTATCAGGCTATGTTAAATATCAGGCCACTAGGAGGAGAAGGGGTTCCATTCTTTGGCATTGTATTGTGTTCCATAGCTGAGAAAAACATATGATAGTGGTATTTTGTGAGAATAAAATGGGAGGAGAGATTTTGTAGCAGCCATACGGGCCACAGGTCAAAGAAAAATCCATAGAGAGTGCCTCTTTCTTTGTACTTGCTTCATTTCTATAACAGAGAAAAGAGAGCAGAGTAGCCTCACCTTCTAGCTGGGTTTTCTCTCGTATCGGGTTTCCCGGGTCATATCTTGTGTGGATGGTGTGGTTGTATTTTATTGTTCTCTATTATCTTCATTTTATCTGTTTCATGTAATTTCCCCATGGATCGAAGGGGAAATTAGGAGAATGGGAAGACTCAAGAAAGGAGTCGCAAAAATAATCTAAGAAAGAGCAGTCAAGTTCGAGTGTCGTTAACCCTTCACAATCCATATTCAATATGGAAGAAAAAGTGGACATAAATCCATACCAAGGTGATATCAATGCATTAAAAATGAATCATTGGTTGCAACAACAGTTTATTTTAGCGTTCACCATATAGATGAAGGGAAAAATATTTCATCTGCTAGATTGAAGTTAGAGGACCATACTTTAACCTAGTGGGAGAGCCACACGGAAACACTTAGGATAGAGGATAATCTGTCAGTAACTAGGTGGGAGGACTTCAAAACCCTCATCATGTCCCAATTCTACCCTATCGTGTATGTAGAGGACCAATGGATCCGATGGCACTACTTAAGGCAGAGGTAGGGGCATAGTGTATAGGAGTACACCATTGAGTTTAGAAAGATGGACATCACGTTGGGTATCTCTCCCAAGAACCTAGACGTACTCCTTAAGTATCTATGGGGTTTACACAATCATCTATGAAACCAGGTGATTCTCTTCAAGCCAAGGACAATGGATGATGCGTGTGTATAGGCATAGTACATGAAAAACATAGGCCAAAAGAAAGGGTAACCAAGTGGTTCGAAGCAGAAAGAGCTCCAAAAATATTCTAAGAAGGGGAAGATGTTAAGTATCAGATCTATTATATTAAGAAGAAACAAAAATATTGCAGCAAATACCAACAAGATAATAAAATGTAAAGAACCACAACAAAAAAGAATACCTTTATTGATAGGAAGCAATGTTCACTTGCCTCTTCGATGGGGAAACCTCCAACAAAGAAACTCTCTATTACAATAATTCTCAAGACAAAGACTTATCATGCCTTCTACTCTTATTTATACTAATTTTTTCTTTTAAAGAACATTCTAGAGGAATATATTTCTAGAAGCAGAAGCTTCTATTAGATCTTCTTACATTGACTTGTTCGCATTTATTAAATAGGCCTTATCAACTAATGTAGACCTTTATTACAT
Organism: Picea sitchensis; assembly: GCA_010110895.2. Classification (NCBI taxonomy): domain Eukaryota; kingdom Viridiplantae; phylum Streptophyta; class Pinopsida; order Pinales; family Pinaceae; genus Picea; species Picea sitchensis. The sequence goes on from SNQJ01S0140738.1 coordinate 13,275, forward strand.
GGAAAATATATTATTTTACCTATGTGAGGGGTTAGGGAGGCTAGGTCCATAACATGCCCTCCCCCTTGAAGAACAACCTTGTCCTCAAGGCTTGAGATGAAGAAATTGTCGTAGAATGGTGGTCGGCTCCCAGGTGGCATCTTCTGGAGATGTATCTTTCCACTGAACTAACACTTCCTTGATGGTGCGTTGACAAAGGAGATGCTCTCGTTGGTCCAAGACTTCTTGTGGTTGCAACCAAATAGAACCTTATTCACCCAACTTAGGGAGACTAGTTTGAGTTTGACACTTAGTTCCCATCACTTTCTTTAAGCATGAGACATGAAAAACATGATGGATCTTAGAATGACTGGGCATAGCTAATTGGTAGGCCATAGCCCCACTCGCTTGAGAATGGTATAAGGACCATAAAATTTGGGAGAAAGTTTATGACAGTGTTCAACTTTGAGTGAAGTCTTCTTATAAGGTTGCAAACGAAGAAACACCTAGTCCCCTTCAAAAAAAAATTGTTCAAAATGACCTTGATCTGCTTGTTGCTTCATGCAATTTTGATCCATGACCAAATTTTATTTGAGGGTATGGAGAATGGCCTCTCGCACTATAATATTTTTGTCAACCTCTTGAACCTTTGAGACACCTGGAATGTATGAGAGAACCGACAATGTATTTTTTCCATAGATTGCTTCAAAAGGAGTCATGCAAGTAGCGGTATGGTAAGAGGTGTTGTACCATGATTGAACTAGGAGTTACCATTGAGCCCACTGATTTTTTTTGTCGTATGAAAAACACCACAAATATGTTTCCAAACACTTATTGCGACCTTTAATTTGGCCATCAATATGGGGATGATAGGCGGTGTTGAGATGCAATTGGGTTCCATGGAGCCTAAACAATTCTTGCCAAAAATTACTGGTGAAAGTTGGATCTCTATCAGAGACAATAGAATGAGGCATTCCATGAAGTTTGAATATATTATCCATGAAAATTTGATCCAATGTGGATGCTGTGAATGGGTGTTGAAGAGAATAGAAATGAACATATTTTGGAAGACGATCGACTCCCACCATGATGACTAAATTATTGCCTGATTTAGGTAAGCCAACAATGAAATCCACAGAAATAGCCCTCCAAATAGCAAGGGGAATCAGAAGTTGTTGGAGTGTGCCTGGGGCTTTGATTTTTTCTCTCTTTTTGCATTGATAGACATCACATTTAGCCACAAATGTGCAGACGTCATGTTTCATACCATCCCATAAAAAATAATATTTGACCCTTTCATAGTTTTTGGTAAAACCTAAATGCCTAGTTCTCGGTGAAGCATGAAGCTCAACAAGCACTGTGGATTTAAGTTGTGAATTTTTTCTTAAACTATTTCAAAATAGATGGCCTTTGTAGTGAATATCTTCATTGTGCCAAGAGTACCCTTGGGAAGATGTAGAATTGTGTTGCAATTGTTGGATCAAACAAGAGATTTTGGGGTCTTGTGGTTATTCCTAACGAATAGCTTGGAACCAATCTGGTACAATGAAGGATAGGGAAAAGAGGGCCCCTTTTTCTTCATACTTCCTTGAAAGAGCATCAACAACCACATTTTCCTTCCCCTTCTTGTAAATGATCTCATAATCATATCCAAATAGGTTTTTCACCCATTTTTGTTTCTCTGGGGATAAAATTTGTTGTTTCAAAATATACTTGAGGATCTGATGATCCATTTTAATTTGGAAGTGTTTCCCCAGGATATAAGGATGATATAGATCCATGGAATGAAAAATATCCAACATTTCCTTTTCATGGATTGATTGGCCCAAATTTCTCTCCAAAAGGTGTTTTCTAGTGAAGGCCAAAGGCCTTCCATCTTGCATGAGGACTGCCCCAATTCCTTTCCCTAAAGCATCATATTCTAGGACAAAAGTTTTTGTGAAGTCGGGAAGGGATAGGATGGGAGTCGTGCACATAGCCTATTTCAATGCATGGAAGGATTGATCAGCGACTGAAGTCCAAGTGAAAGAAATATGTTTAAGGAGAGCGGTGAGAGTTGTAGAAAGTTTTCCATAATTTTGAACAAAATTACAATAATACCTTGTTAGACCCAGAAAACTATTCAATCTCTTAAGAGTTTTAGGGCGAGGCCGATCCTTCATAGCTTAAATTTTCTTAGGATCCACACATATGCTATCCTTTCCAACAATATGACTCGGGTACTCCACTTCAGAGGCTCCAAAAGCACATTTAGATTGTTTGAGGAAAATTTTGTGCTGAGATAGTAGATGGAGAACTTGATCCACATGATCGAGATGGTATTCCCAAGTTTTACTATAGATGAGAATATCATCAAAGAAAACTAAGACAAAATGACAAAAGATTGGATGGAAGACACGATTCATGAGACTTTGTAAAGTGGAGGGAGCATTACATAAGCCAAAGGACATGACCAAGAACTCATAGTGACCCTCATGAGTTCTAAAGGCAATCTTGGGAATGTCTTCCTCTTTCATACATATCTGGTGGTAGCCAGAATGGAGATCTGGTGGTAGCCAGAATGACAGGAATGTGAAATTTGTCTTTGATGGTGAGTTTGTTGAGGGCACGAAAGTTGGGGCACATGCCCCAATTTCATTCTTTCTTGGGTACCATGACCACATAAGAGGAATAGGGGCTTGTACTAGGATGGATAACACCTTCATTGAGAAATTCTTGAACAAATTTCTCAATTTCATTATTCTTGGAAAAGGGATGGAAATAAGGGCGAACATTGGGAGGGAGGATACCCAGTACTAGAGGAATGGAATGATCATGAACACCATGGGAAGGGGGAAGTCCATGGAGAGTGGAAAAAATGGCTTGGTGTTTGGAGAGGATAGATTGGAGGTCAAGATGCATAGTGGGTGTCTTTACTACTTGAATGGAATGGAGTTGGGAAATAATTCTTGAATGACCTTTTTTTAGGAGCTTTTCCATTCAATGAGAATTGATGATCTCAAGGGAGCCAATTGTGATTCCTTGGAACTAATATTGTTGTCCCTCCTATTGGAATTACATGGTTAATTCCTTAAAATCCATGAGGATGAGTCCCAGAGTGCGTAACCATTCAAGACTAAGCACAATGTCAGAACCACGCATGTCGATAATAAACATATGAAATTTTAGGTGGTATTGACCAAGTTGTAGGCACAAATTTTCACAATTCCTGCCACATTTCATGGAACCACCATTAGAAATCATTATTTGAAAATTGTTGAAAACACAGATATAGAAATTGATTTCGTAGGAAATGTAATGATGAATAAAATTATGGGTGTTGCCACTGTCAATGAGGATGATGACCTTCATGTGCTTAATGTATCCAATGAACTTGAGGGTTTGGGGAGTAGAGAACCCAATGAGGGCATGCAGCGAAATCAGTGGTTCAACTTATTGTGGATCAGAGGGTGGAGTAGGAGCATTGGTTGGGGGTAGATCTTCCATGAGTGAAACTTTGACCTCCTCATCAGCAAAATCCTCATAAATGGCCATAAAAAGTTTATATTCCTTACACTTGTGCCCTGAAAAATATTTTTCATCACAATTATATCAAAGAGCCTTGAGTTGGTGTTCATCCATTTCTACCCAAGTTAATATCTCTATATTGAGAGGAGTGGTAGGAGGGGTAGGATTGGTGGGTCGAGTGCAAGGAATAAAGGTTGGTTTTTGGTTCTGCGTGGAGTAGCTTCCATTCAATTATAAGGGTGATCCATTAGGACCTAGGCGTGGATTTCATCCTTAAGGTCACTAATAAATAATTCCCTAAAGAAGGCATCTGACATGCCCTCTGTTTGGAAATCCAAGTGCTCAAAAGAAAATATAGAGTCTTCCAGTATGCCAGATTGTTTCAACTTGGTCAAATGGCCTAGGTAGTGAGTGTCAATGTCAAAGCATTTATAAATATCTGCAACAAATTGTGTCCAAGAAACATACCCTTGGCATGTATTTCTACACCATTTCCACCATTTCCAGTGTTCGATATCCTGATAGAGAACACCATAACAAAGTTTGGTCAACTCATCAGTAATGTCATGCAAAGAGAAATAATGTTCCATTTGAGTGACCCATCTTTTGGGATCTGAGCCATCAAATATTTTCACCTCAACTCTGGGAAGATGGGGGTCATGATGAAGGGAGTTGGAATGAAATGCCATATTGTGAGAATATTCCTCACCTTCATAGTGTGAAGGTTGTGCAGAGGAGTTAGAGCCATGGGATTGTTTTAACCATTGGTTGAGATCAATGGTGAGGGAGGCCAATTCACCCTTAACTTTCTTCAAATTCACCTATAACTTTGGCCTTAAAGGTTTCCAATTTTGAATTGGTGGAAGCAATGTCAAAATTCACTCTTTAGATGTTCTTCGAGTGTTGCTTGGATTCAGATTGTAGGTGAAAGAGTTCTTGGTTACAGGTGGTGGCCATTTGGGAATGAGTGGTGTCGGGGATGGGAGGTGGGTCCATAGAAAAAAAAGACACAAAAATGATATATATGATGGTGATCATGGTGAAAAGACGAATGCAATGGGATATGCATCAAATAAGGGTGCCAAGAAGGGTGGGGGGTCCACGGGAAAAAAAAATTGTCTTAGAAGCGATAGGTACCACAAAAATCAGGGCAAAGAGATAAATCCAACAAGATAGGCCCCAAATAAGGGTATCAGCCTTAATATTGCAGTAATGAATGGCCCAAGTTGTTAAGAGGAGAAATTCTATACAAATTTCGCAACCAAAATGAAGGAGGAAAGGTTGCGCTGCAATATATCTAGTTTGTTCCTTTTTTGTTCTATTTCTTACCAGGGATTAGAGTTTACAGGGTTCCTAGAGACAAGGGTTTTCCCTATTCTCTAGTTCTTTGATATACATATGAGGTCGAACAACAGTTCTTGGATCAATATCTTAGGGTGCCAACTAAGGAGGCTTGATCGTACCCTTATTTGTACTATCCCATTACCCAAGTACTAAAGTGTATCTTCTAGAGTGTTGTTCTCAGTGTAACTATAGAAGTTAGGTGGTTGATCGGTTGATCTAGAGCTGGTTTCAAGAGACCTAGGGGACTCTCGATATACCTATCGGTACGTGGGAGTGATGGTCATGTACATATTTTGTATGATGTGGTACTACTAGAGGGGTACCAACAAGGGTTACGGAGGTTTCCAATAAGGTGAAACATTTGTTTCTAGGCAACCCCATGAAACCATATGTATTTCTTATGTGTAGTCTTCCCCAGCACAATTTTACCCACTACGAGATAGATCTTTGTGCTTTAAATACATCAACAGTACATGTCTCTACCCTGAAGAAAACAAATCCCACATTTTCCACAAAGGAAAGTGCTTTGATACCAATTTTTAGGTACCAGATCTATTATATTAAGTAGAAACATAAATATTGCAGAAAATACCAGCCGGACAATAAAATGTAGAGAACCACAACCAAAAAGAATACGTTTATTGATAGGAAGCAATGTTCACTTGCCTCTTTGATGGGGCAACCTCCAACAAACAAATGCTCTATTACAATAATGCTCAAGAAAATGACTTCACATACCTCCTACTCTTATTTATACTAATTCTATCTTCCAAAGAACATTATAGAGGAAGATCTGTCTAGAAGCAGAAGCCTCTATTAGGTATTCTTACAATGACTTGTTCACATTTATTAAATAGGCTTTATTAACTAATGTTTACCTTTATTACATGGAAAATATATTATTCTACCTACGTTGGGGGTTAGGGAGGTTAGCTCCCTAACAGAAGAAGAAGTGGAAAGGGGGGAAAGATAATAATACATCAGCCATTGCACATCAAAGTAAATATCCCAGCAACCATGAAAATCATTGCAACATCGATGGTCAAACTGAGGAAAATGTTGGAAAATACATCCATAGATGAAGCCAAATAATCGCAAGAAGGAGGGAAAGAAGAAGAACCTTCTAGCCACAAATTCAAGCAATCGGGTTGAAAGTAGCTCGAATGTGGATGAAAATATTGTTTGTCCTTCTGTGCAGCAGGGGGTGAATCTAAGTAGCCTTCATCACCAAAAAGGGAAGGATATGACCAAACTCTTCCACGTCAATATCTAGGTCAAGAAGACCAAGATAGATGCTTTATTCAACTCTGGTTCATAGGCTAGTCTCATAGCAGCAAATCTGGTCAACAATCTTGGATTGGAGGTTCACGATCATCCTAGCCCCTATCCATTGGGTTGGATAAACAAGGATGCAAAGATAAAGGTAACGAAACAGTGTAAGACTAAATTTGTTGTAAGTGTTGATTTTATTGATGAAGTAGAATTGGACATTGTACTCCTTGATGTACGTGGAGTAGTGTTTGGAAGCCCCTACATGTATATGAGGGACGCAATCTTCACACGGAGAGCCAACCAGTACCAATTGATTAAGGATAGGAAGTTCTACACCATTAATGCACATAAATATTGTTGATACTAAGAGGGGGGTGAATCAGTATCAAGTAAAATTTAAAACCTTTTTCAACTTATACTTAAACCATTCAACTATATCCAATGAGAAATGAACAATAGTATAAGAGTTACACCAATACACTATATCCAATGAGAAATGAACAATAGTATAAGAGTTACACCAATACACCACACACACCATGCATAATATATATGAAAAATAATCAATAGCTATTGTTCAAGGGAATTAATGACTTCCAAAGGTAGCTACAACTTCCAAATGTAAAAGGGAGGGATAAACCTCCAAGAGGAAGATACAATCCTCCAATATCAAGAGATTTGAACTTCCATCTTTTCCCCTTCCTTTCCACCTAAGAATATATCGAAAGATAATAAACTTTTTACATTAAATCATCACCATCAACCAATCATCATCACATAGAACCCTGATAATGCTTCCCAGACTTCTTCAATTTCTAATTTTTAATTCTTGGAGTACTCCGATCCCGTAGATAATATTACTCAATGTATTCTCGAAAAATCCTCCAATTTTCACCTCCTTGAATCCTCCCCAGCAAGAGGTTATAGAAAGAATGGTGACTTTATTCAATTTGGTCTATTCAGAAGTGAACTCTGGGTACGTAATGCCCACTCAATAATTAACATCTAATTTTGAAAATAAAACTAAAGTCCATACTCTTTCCAATGAAATTTGTCCCAATTTATTTGGATTATCGATGAATATTTTATGATTGTTTTACCCAAAACACCTCTCAAGTGCATTGGACTAGCTTCTGTGGATTGGTCACAAACAATATCTTCCATGTGAGTGTATCTCCATAATTATAGCGAATCAAGAGCTGAAATCTTTAATGTAGGTAAATCTTCCTTCATATGTCTTCTTAATACCATAGAAATTTAACCATCCAATCATCTCTAGAAAAGTTATAGAAAATGGTAAGATGATCTAAAAATAACATACCTTAGAACACATCACCAAAAAGACTTCATCCTCCTAAAATCCGGCTTTACTTCTTATTTCCTCCTCCAAATTTGACTTGTATCAAAAAATGGAATGTATAATGATGTTTATTTATACCATTTATTTCAATTTCATTTTAACATTAGGGCTGAGCTTACACTTTCTTACTTTGTAATTCTTTCTTTTAATTATTTCTGGCCTACATGAATTTCCTTCTTCAATTCACTTTGTCATTTTCGTAATTCATTTCTCATCAACCATGAGCAATTCATGTGTGATGTGCCACATAGCACCGAAAACAACATAATGTATACCATCCATTCATGGGTGGTTACATGTATTTCTGGGTGTTGTATATGCATGTGCATTTTCCTTCATGTCCAAATACCTTTATCAATCTTGCGGTCCAAAACCCATGACTAGGGTTGACATCAATGACAACAACCAATATTCCAACAAATTCAAGTCAAATGTCTCATTGGTTAGTGCCAACCAAGCTAAGAACTTGATTAGTCCTAGTAAGAAATTTTTTTTTTTTCCTTAAGAGAAAATTAGTATGATGATGAGTCAATGAGAGTGAAGGAATCCCTAGAGGGGTATACTAAAGAGCATAAACATCAGTTGGAGTATTTTCTACAAGAATATAGAGGAGTGTTCAAGGATCCTAAAGGGATACCACCCAAGAGGGATGTGGAGCACGAAATACAGTTACTACCAGAATCCACATTGTTGAATATTAGGTTGTATAGACAATCCATTCTGGAAGAAAATGAAGTGAAGAAGAAATTGTAGTAGTTGTTAGAGCACAATGTGATTCAACCAAGTACCTCACCTTGTGGGTCACCCATCATAATTGTTCCCAACAAGGATGGGACTTGGATAATGTGTATCGATTATAGGGCATTGAACAAGATTACATTAAAGAATCGGTACCCTCTTCCAAGGATAGATAACCTATTGGACCAGCTGCAACATGCCAAGTACTTCACTAAGCTGGATTTGAAATCAGGATATCACCAGGTATGAGTCAAAGAAGAAGATACATGGAAGACTACCTTCAATACGAGGCAAGGTTTGTATGAGTGGTTGATTATGCCATTCAATTTATGCAATGCACTAGCTACATTTATGAAACAAATGAATGATGTTTTACGCCCTTATCTAGATTTATTTGTTATTGTCTATTTGGATGATATAATTATTTATAGTTCTACTTGGGAAGAGAACCTATCACATCTTATGTAGGTGTTAGAGACTCTAAAAAAGCACCAGCTGCTATCTAATCTCAAGAAATATGATTTTTCTCGACAATCTTTGGTGTATTTGTGGTATGTGATTGGTGGAGGGGAGCTCAAGATAGATCATGATCTGGGTGGATATTAGTGCCCACCCACCTATTCCAACTGGCTCCTCTTGATAATTTTGAGTTCAACACATTCTTTTGTACTTCTTTGTAATTGTGGGCTCTACACTTATGGGGTTGTCTGAAGCCCTGCACATCTTCGAGGTGGATATTGGTGGCCTCCCACCTAAGCCAACTGTATTATTTTGTATGTTTTCATGTCAGCACATCTTTTTTTTACTTCCAGGGCCGTTTTGGGGCCCTAAACGGTGTTTTTTTGGTTTGCCACAATCAAAATGTTGACAAAGTTAGAGTTTGGCAGCGTAATGTGTAGTTCTCTAAAAGACATTTCCAACAAGATATCACGCACCTAATACAAAGGTGTTGATATTGAGAGGGGGGTGAATCAGTATCGAGTACAATGTAAAACCTTTTTCAACTTATACTTAAACCATTCAACTATATCCAATGAGCAATGAACAATAGTATAAGAGTTACACCAATACACCATGCACAATATGTGAGAAATAATCAATAGTTATTGTTCAAGGGATGTAATGACTTCCAAAGGTAGCTACAGCTTCCAAATATAAAGGGAGGGATAAACCTCCAAGAGGAAGATACAATCCTCCAATATCAAGAGAGGGTTGACCTCTCCATCCTTGCCCCTTCCTTCCACCCAATAATATATGAGAGATAATAGAACTTTACATTAAATCATCACCATCAATCAACCATCACATAGAACATGATAATGCTTCCTGAGACTTCTTCAATTTCTACAATTCTTCAATTCTTGGAATACTCTGATCCTATAGATAATATTACTCAATTTTTTCTCTAAAAATTCTCCAAGTTTCACTCCTTGAATCCTCCCCAAAAATAAGTTATAGAGAGAATGGTAGACCTTGTTCATTTATGGTTTATTCAGGAGACCGAACTTGTACAGAATGACCCGCACTCAATATTTAACATCAGATTCTAAAACTTGCACACAAGAAACTAAAGTCTGTAATATTTCCAATGCAATTCGTCCCACTTCATTTGGATTCTCTATGAATAAGTTATGACTATTTTACCTGGAACACCTATTTGTTGACTAGCTTTAGGACTGGTAAAAAACCCTATCTTCCACAGAATGTATCTCCATAATTATAGAAAATTAAGAGTTGGAACTTTTACCACAGGTACTTTGATATTTCTTCTCAATACCATAGCAATTTCACCATTTGAATCATTCTAGAAAAAACATTATAGCGAAAATGGCAAGATGACCTGAAAATAACATACCTTAGAACACATCACCAAAAGACTTCATTCTCCCTTGAAATCCGGTCTTCTTTACTTATGATTTCCTCTGAAATTTGACTTGTGTATAAAATGAATATATAATGATATTTATTTATACCATTTATGTCACTTCCTTTTAACATTAGGGCCGACCTTACACTTTCCTATTTTGTAATTATGTTCTTTAATTATCTTCAGGGCCTACATGTACTTCCTTCTTCAATTCACTTTGTCAT